>NCKU01005405.1:0-10190 GCA_003675995.1 Dinothrombium tinctorium
GTTCGAAAACTGTTGTTTTTTGATTCATGATCTAAATTAAGTTTGTTTAAACAAAAATATTTGTTCTTAATGGTTGTAAAAGAACCACTCGAATACGAAAAAGCGATCAAAAGTTATTACCTCTTAAAAAAGAAATAACTTTCTGAACAGGTAGTAGTGTAATTGAAAATGTTACGTAACAAAGTTATGAAAGATGATAAGAAGCAAATCGCTACTTCACTCAAGTTCAAGTACAGTGGTTGAACGTAAAAGAATGGCTATTGCCCTCGGGTCCGTCCTTCTTAAGCGCTAGTTATTGAGTAATTAGCTTGAATTTCTTTATTAATCCTTCGTAAAGCTTTTCAAGATTGAAACGTTAAACGAAGCGAAAAAATCAGTAATCACGAGTTACATCATTTTCGCCTATCGTATAGCGTAGGCATCCGTAGTCTCGTTTGACGACCACATACCATTCGCCCACATAACATTCGCCTGTTTGATCTCACCATTCGATTCACATTTAACAAGCTAAAATTTTTTCCAACTTTAGCGCATTTTTTGCGTAAATTCATTTAATTTTACCTTTTCATACATTTAAACTTATGAAAACAATTTTATTTTTAGAAATACGACATTTTTAGTTTAGCAAACAAAATAAAGAGCTTTTATTCAGTCAATTATATGGCTATTGCCGCGATGTGTTTACTCACCAAAATGAGTTTTTTTCGCAAAATTAGCTTGAAAGTTATTAAATATGTAATTTTGAGTTTGTTGACATCAGTTTTAAGTTTTTAATTGGATCTTGCAAAGATGTAAACAAAACAAGGCGTTTTATAGCTTGACGAGAATTAACTCTAATGCGTGGATGAATTCATATCAGATTTAATTATTCAAAAATTTTCCTATTTTTAGGTCTTTGTACTTATTAGACTATTAGTAAAATCTCTTTAGCACATAGTGTAAGATAAAAATTGAAATAATCTGTTTATCTCTCACTTAATGGTTTCAATAATTTTTTAATCTAATGAGATCTTCAAATTTAATTCGCAAAAGCAACAAAAATTGAAATTTATGTCTTCTCTTTTGAATTATGGTTCACTTTCATCCGAAAGTTTTCCGAAAGTGGACAGTCAATACAACATGTTTTGTTTTCTTATCCATGCAAAACAAGCAAAGGATTTGTTCGACGGATTTTGCTTGTTTTCACAAATAATAATCGACAATGTCAATTTCCAAAAAGTCAAGCAATCGCGAGAATTTTGCTCGAATCAGCCAATAATTTTTCACCTGAGTAAAAATTTTCACGAAAAGCATTTATTTTTAGACATTTTCGATTAATCCATTGAATCTGATCTTTTGATAGCGTCGAAAAATAAAAGCTTTTCGTGTAAACAAACTTAATTAGATCAGTCTACCGAGTTTTATTGTAACTCACGTAGATTGTTAAACGCCAGGGTGCTAACAATGCGCTCTGCGATCGAACCATAAACAATCACAGTTCGTAAACCTTACAGGTCACGTCAAATAATATAAAGAAAATCAGAAAGCTATTGTCGAGAAGGGTAATGTAATTGTATAGAATAAATCGATTACACGTTACGAGATAAGAATAGAAAGTTGAGAAGTTTAGTGTTCGATTTAGTCCAATGAAACGTAATAACTAATTACCTGAAGACATATATACAAAAAGCTATTAATGTGCGATTGCAAACCTAAAAAAAGTGTCATAATCTGTCTGCGTTCAGAAAACCTTTTGAGAATGGGATAAATGACTAAAGCAAATGTGATTCGAAGCTGAGAAGTATTTCATATTGAGAAAGTTTTTTCGCTTTTTTTTCGCTCAAATATTGACTCAAAAGCAATGATCACAAAAAATTTTCAAAAACTAAAACTGTCATCTGTTAAGTAAAAAGGAGCTAATGAGCCGATGTTTTCGACGCGATAATTACAGTAAACTTTAATTTTGCAAATTTATGTTGAATTATGAAAAAATTTATTTATTTTAAGTATTTATGAAAAAGTATTGTGATGTTAAAAATTATTAAATTCTTTTCACGAACTATCAGCGATAAAAACGCGTAGAAGAACTGAAAGTTTAAACATAAAAAGAACGTTCAGTCAATGACAGAGTGTGTTGCAATTATTTTCATTAAATTTACCGTGTTTTGTATAGATGAGATAGCAAAACATTCCACCATAGACTGTACATAAATCAAAGCATTGTAATGATCAGCAGATAGTCATGGAAACAAGTTGAAAGGCCCCTCAACTATAATGAATTTGTTTGGCATCACTTTCGTGTGGGCTTTCAAAGCCTTTGTAAACACAGTTTTCGAGATATAGTCGAGCGAAATAAAAGTTGAACGTTTTTGAATTTTTCATAAATAAAAAGGTTTTAAAAAGAACGAATTTAAAGATTAGGCATAGGAGCTTATGCTGAGAATAACCTTTTCAAAGCGTTTGCGAAACTAATTTTTAATAAAACTAAAATTAAACATTTCAATTCAATTGACAAAAAAGTTCAATGCTTTTCTTTAAATACAGTACAAAAAAAAAACGAAGAAATTTTAAGGAATATAAAAGTGAGTGGGCAATTGAAAAGCCTTTAAGAGCTGTTAGTCGATTTCATAGAAAAAGCTAAATACAGTTTCGGACAAAAAATTGCTGATCTCTTTGGTTTCAAAAGTGGTTATTTCTATGCTAAATATGTAAATAAAGTGATCGCCTTTTTTCATCTATATAAACTTTTTTCAGCTTGTTCGTCGAAAAATATCAAGCTTGAAAAAAAAAGTAGAAAAATGTAGAAATGTTCATGACGAATCGATTTATTATATTCACAAAAGCTTTTAATTATCATTATTTGACTTAGCTTGACGAAAATAGAAAGAGTAAAGAAATAACTTCTCTTGTTTTCCAGCAAATATCAAATTTTGTTTTATTAGATTTTCTTAAAAGTAATCTGTTTCTCTCAGTTCTCGGAATATAATTTTTCAGGAATCATTGATTAGATGATTAGGTCAAAACGTAAATAAATTATTCTATTCACTTAAGCAGTAAACTTTTAAATTAGAAAATATTGTTTTCTTGTCAATCTTTTTAAATGAGCAAATCTATTACTTTGATTTACTAACAATGAACTTGAATTTGGTGAGCAAGAAATCTCGTAGGCTTCTTAAGTACTTTTTTCGTCCTCTTCATAATTCTTATATCTCATTCCTTTCCATGCAGATTCAAATCCCTTTTCTTCGTTCGCTGCTCTGCGAATGTATTCATCTCATCTTTTGTTTCGCTACGAATTAAGAGTAAAATTTCTAATTCATGAGAACATTTGAGAGGATCATATCGAAAAAAATGATTTACAGCTTTTGCAAAAAATTTGCTTACAGTATAGAGGTTTTATATGGATAAATAGCAAAAGATTCTTAGAGGAACTGGTACAATGAAGCGAATGAATTTTGCTGTTTTGTTTCAAGCAAAAAGTTTTATTACGAAACAAATATTGTTGCGAAATAAATAGTGAGTCTAGCCATTCACAAATTTCTTGCTGATACGCGACAAACTACTCTATGGTTTCTAAGAATACTGTTTTTGTTTCATTGAATAATTTAATCCATGAATTTTTAATGATCGACTTAAAACACATGCACATGTACCAGTGCGTGGAAATTCACAGCTTTGAAGAGATTGATTAAAAGAGATGATCGATGTGAAATTATGGTAATGGATTTGGAGTGCTCTTAAAAATTAAAGTTTATGTTCATAACCACACATTACACAGTATACAATTTGCGGGTGTTTTGTTTTTTCAAATAAGGACTGCATTATCGTGTGAGATGTCATTGTTTTTTAACAGTGACATTAAGTGTTTGAGGAAAAAACTCAATTTCTCAAAAAATAGTTTAGCGGTGTTCTACTTTCTAATTTTGTAGTTTCGCTCTAATTAAGCTAGTTCACCTTAAACAAGCATTAAACAACTTACAGACCATACATTTTGAATATTTCAAGAAGCTTCAAAAATCGATTGCTTCTTTTCGACTCGGATCAGGCTTTTATTTGCCAAGCTTCGAATCAAAAGGAATATAAATTACGTTAGTGAAAAAGAATTTTGTTTAATAAAAAAAGTTCGAAAACTTTAGCCACATAATTATTTGTCGGAAAAGAAGAAAACGTTACGCGTTAAATAAATTTCTCGTGATTAATCATTGGTGAAATTTTGTAAGCATTTTCGCCATATGCTAATGAGCTCAGTAATAATGACAATGAATCAATATTGCGCCAGAATGCATTAAAGTAGGAGCAGAGTTGCTCAAGCATAATTCGCAGATAATTAAATGTTTCTAGGATTAAAATTCATATTAATTCGATTTATTCGAAAAACGTATCTAAGCTTATTCGAATTGTTGACTAAATCGAACAAATTTCGAAACATTTTGTTTAAAAAATGTTATTTTAAAATTTCTTCGAAAATACACAACAAATTTTTCTAAAAATTTCATTTTATTTCGATGGAAGCAAAAGCATGAAATATTGTAACTTAAATGAAAAATATTCCGGAAATCTGTTAAGATACACAGAATATAAACAAAAGTTTAAAATAAAAGCAGAATTTTAACGATTTTTGTCCTATGCAATACTCAATTTGGTTAATATTGTAATCAAGTAAACAATTCACATTCAAGTTCTCCAAATCAATGTTTAGTTTGACATTTGAATTTTTAACAAAAAACAATTGGAAGCAGCTTTATTTGTAGCCATGTCTGCTTTTATTTCATTCTCTAAAAAGCTCATTTACCTCTCCTCATACTCACATTAACAAGATTGTCGAAAAACAGACTAAAATTCAAAAGTTTAAGTTTGATTTTTAAATCGCAAATTTTTTACTTAAATATTAAAAGTGACTTAAATCAAAAAATCGATAAATCCAAGCGATACCAGTTGTTTATTTCTACAGGTTTGTTTAAATTAATTAGATTAAATGCGTGAATACTTTGAAAAAATGGCTTTGAATGGCAGTAAATCAATAATTTTAAATGAAGTTGTATTTGGAAATTTAGCCCATGAAATATCTGATCAAATTGAGTTTTATTTAACTCTGTTTGAAAAGCTGATTTGAACTTTAGGCTCGCGTTGTTCTCTTCTTGACATCAAATCTCCTTTTAGAATTTTTAAACCAATCACGAAGAATAGGAGCAGAGAGCTTATAAAGCAGAGAGCGAGCAAATCAAAGTTTAAACTTTATTGTTTAAGAGGAAGACGCTTCAATTTAGATAATAATATTCTTCTAATGAGATTAATGTGACTATTTTCAAGTAAGAAACCGACTTATAAAAAAGTTTGAATTCCTGTACTTAAAAAGGAATAACGGAATTGAAAGTACGCGTTTATATTTTACAAGAATAGGATAATCAAAAAATTATAAAATTTTTATTCATTTAATCTTAATGAGAGTTTAAACAGACTACAGCAGAGTACTTTGACAGTCGATAAATAAAATGGGCTTTTCGTACCGTTGGGCAAAGTTTTGCTCCAAGTGATGTCCAGCAAAATTATTTGGTCGATTCTTACAATGAATTCGTAGTGTATAAAGGGATACAACGATTTACATTGCGAAACAAAACGATTTTAATGTTATAAAAGGAATTGGTCTTTCGATGAAAGTACATTTGTTCTCCTATGTTGATACCGAAGAGTGTCTTTGCTTGTCTTTTCTATGCAAAAAAAAGTTTACAAGTTACTTTCAGGACTGCGTCTCCCCCTTTCTTCTTGCTTTTGAGGCGAAACTAGCAGTTCTTTGTACAGTTCTGATTGCAGAAAGCGAAGGTATGCATCTGATTCGAGTAAACTTTGAATTTTACGCTGTGCAGAATCGAAACTATTTGGATTTGGATTTTCTAAGCTTTGAAGAATATCGCGTCTCATGGTCATGTCAATATTCACCTGTTGGGTTAGATAATCAATTTGAACTTAAGCTCATTGAAATGAGAGTTCGCTCACCTCCTTCGGCGACTTCACTGCAATGAAATTCTCATAAATTTTCTTTGCCTTCGAAGGAAGCTTGCTCGATCGYAACGTCTTGTATTCTTCGCAAGCGATCCAAAATTCAACATTTTCTTGACTGAATTCGCGCGCCAGAAACGCTTTGAATAGTGAGGATCCGTCTGAAGAAATCAAATTTTCTCTACCAAATCTATTGTGTAAAACCTTACATTTATTTTTCATTAAGTTGAAAAATGATTGCGACCACTTTTCTACTTCCTCCGGATTAGGTCTCACTGAAGAAGCTTGCTCTAACGACGAATCTGTATGCCTTCGACGCAGAAACCGCAATCGTTGCTTCATGTCTTCGAGCGCACTGCATCAAAAACATTTTACTTTAGATGAATTATTGTAGAATAAGATCGTTGATTTCATTTGATACACGAAAACTTGATTCAAGTACAGTTTTTCTTCATATACTTCGTTAATTTATTTGTTTGAAATCTAAATTTTGTAAGTTTGTCATAATCAAAAACTGATTCAACATTGAACAGAAATAGCGTTTCTTTTCAAGCAGAAAACATTTTCAATTCACATAAATGAATAGTAGTTAATGAATCAAATCTTTTTAAATTGCAGCTTCAAAATGAATATCTGCAACTTTGAACTGAGGAATAGTTGCGAAATACTTCTATGTCGCAATTCGCAAGCGACCATTTTTGAGCAAGATATCGAAACTTTAATATGACACTCTTACGCTATGTTTAAGTTTTGTTTTGTTGATGCTACGACAAGGTTAAAGCATCAAATTAGGTAATTCAAATGCAAAAACAAAATTAATTTTATATAGAGAAAGTTTGTCAAGAAAATATTTCAAAAAGTTTTGTGCTTTTCAACAAAATATCATGTTACAGCCTTCTCTTAAACATTTTAACAGCTAGATATCTTTTATAAATTATTAAGTTATTAATTAATGTTAATAAGAAATGTAAATATCTTTAGAATGACAAAGAGAGTTGGTATTACAAGTAGATTCAATATTATAGAATAAAATTTCAAGCAATTATCTGTTCAATAAGGATTAACATGCATTAAAAGAGAAAAATCTAGAAGCAAAAAGAAAAATATTTGAAACATGAAAAAACAAACAAAATAACTTCGAAATCGACTAGTCTTTTACAGAAAGTAATTACAGAATAGAATGATCCAGAGAAAGATAGAAACTTAATCGCATTTCAAATTAAAAGCAAAATTCAAAATATCTTCTGTTTAAAATTCACAAGTTCATATAGGAGTTTTGTTGATTGCAGATTATAAAATGTGAAATAGAATAATCTATTGTCAAAACCAAATGGTAAATTAAAGTTAAAAAAAATGCAAATATTGCGATAATATTGAGAAAAAATAAAGAAAACGTTTTAAGCGATTAGACGTGAATAAAAATGCTTCTGAAGCCACTTACATTTGATGCTTTTTAAATTTTTTGCGCTGAGTTGAGACACCAAAGTCACTGACATCGGTTTCAACAGCCGATTTTTGCTGCTTTTTCTATTTGAATAGATTAAAGTCAAATAAAACGTGATTTATCATTGTAAACAGTGCTTACGATTGGCTTTTCTCGTAAGAACAGAGCGTGAGACGGAACGTCTTTCGAGCAGCCGGCGGAATGGGTTCGTCGCAAAAGTCTCGCTATGCGACCGGTACCCGAAAACACTATGTTCGTCACGCTCTCTTTTCTTCTCGAAATGTCGGCTTTAGTGTTCGAAGAAGCTGCATTCTGTTCACGCGAACGCGGCAAATGCAACGACTTTCGCTTCTCTTTTCGATCTTTTTCTTCTTCAGAAGATTTTGAATGCTGGTGAATTTGGTCCGAACTCATACTCATGCTGATTTTCGGCCTCTGAAAGGCATCTGGTCGCAAGAATTCGCTGGTTTTCGGCTTCTTATTTTGCGATGCAGCTTCACTTCTCGAAATCGATGTGATTTCTGGGTGGAGAAGAAGACTGTCTGCACTCACAGTGCACTTTCGCGTGAATTCTAAATCAAGACCACTGCTACTACATGTAGAGCAGCCTGATGGTTCGTCGCCAGCCCTTTAAATTTTTAAGCTCCTAATTAGTAAATTGAAAATAAACAATTTACTCTTACAGACTGCCTCTGGGAGAAGGCGTGCTGACGGGTGATGAGGTTTTGCTAGTTACTAATTTTACTTCAGTTGGTTTAGCCTCGACTGGTTTGTGTTCAAGTTGTTGATGTCCCATTACTTGGTACTTTTGTTGGTTTTGGTGATGATGATGATAATGATGACGAAAATGGTGGCTATATGCTTCACCAGGAACAGTCAGCGAATGCTTTCGAGAGTATTGTTGATCTCTCGAAGAAGTCGCTGCAAAATCGTCTTCTCGCCGATGTTTAAACTCTCTTTTCCACGTTTTAGATCGCCACGATTGTTTGCGAGACGATCTACGATTGAATGCTTCCTCTTGTTCTTGCAAAAAGTTTGAATTCGCTTCCTTTGCCGTACGCTCGCTTTCCTGAAATGAGTTGATCAAAATTCTCAACAACATTTGCAAAAGCGCGATTCGAAAGCACTCATTTTAATTTTTGTCTTTTCGCTTTATTTATAATAATCGAAACCGATAAATGAGAAAGTGAAGTAAGCGTCACAAAGTTTATATTTTTTGGATCAAGTTTTGCATCGTTCTGATATTAAATGCTGATTTTCAGAGCATGGTTTTAGCAGGGATGCTTACGTCATCGATGTTAGCGCAGCATCCGAACGATCTAACTGTGCGAATCACTTATCCCATTATTGGTACAGTTATTTTTAGTAACGTTGACCTAAACGTCGTTTGACATTACGTGGAAAACGAAGCCTTTAAAGGGCGCGAAAAATTAATTTGCATTTAATTCTGCATACTTTTTTAGGCTTCTAATCTGTTTTCTGTGTAAAACTTCAAAATTTATTATAAATAATCGCGTTAGAGCACTTGCAAACATGCAAACATTGTTTCGTTCGCTTTATAAGACTTCATAATGTCATGCAAACAATTTCACTGAAAAGAGCTTCTTTAGCTTTTTTACTTTTAGATTCTCTTACTTTTTTAATTGTATTTGCATTTTAATCTTTATTTACTCAAAAGTTTGATAATCATTTTTTGCAAATTCACTTATGCAATTTTCACTCGAAGAATGTTCTTCTCATTCTTCGTTGTAACTTATTTTGGTTTGATCAAGTTGTAAATGAATTGCAAAGTTTTGCAGGAGACTCACTTTCTCGCAACTAAAGCAATATAAATAGTAACGCTTTATTCTTTTCAATTAAATCAGCATTTAAACATTTGCTTTGAGAGCAAATGTCCGCAGACGAAGACTATTTTTACTGTCACGTAAATAAATTTTATTTTAGAAGCTAGCAGAATGCAGTCGCATGAACAAAATGAGACTGAGCTGACTTTAATCATCGCTTAACATTGTACAATTAATTAAATTGCATACAAATGCTTTCAAGCCATAAAAACAGCCATAAAGAAGAAAAATGACAATTTTGCGTGCTAGAAAAACTTGTAAACACTCTTGCTTTCTACTTTCAGAGCTGCATTCAAATTAACGATACCAGCCCATTTGTTGCAACGATTACTGCGATTCACGATGCAATCATGAAACGAAAATTTATATTTTTGTACTCGAATAGCTTTTCCAGCAAAATTAGTTTATTATTTTATCTTAAAAATTCAAAAGTCAGCGAGGAAATTAATAATTTTCCTCGTGATGAACTCAATATCTTGTTATCTTTATCTTCTAACTTTTAATTCGATTAAAAGGCATATAAAGAACGTAATTTTCCTTTGTTATTATTAGTAGCAGGACAGAATGTGGCAGGAAGCAAATGTTTAAGATGCGCTTATAAATTTAAGACGATTTTTTGAAATCTTTACAATTCATTAATAATTAACAAAATAATTTATGCTTAAAAGAGATTTTCAATTGTCTTATTCAAAATTTAGCAGAATTTTGCAGAATATTATTGAATACGTACATCTATAGCCTCTATTATATACTTATTTTTGCAATCGCGTCTAAAAACGAAGAAATGACATTGTGAGTTTGAAATTTTTTGAGAATCGTTTTCCCTAGCCGAGTGCGATTTTATTGTCCTATTTTAAATGTACTACAGTGATCATAAAAAGTACATTTTACTTTCGAAAGCATACAGTTTTGGAAAGAATGTTTGT
>NCKU01005406.1:0-10186 GCA_003675995.1 Dinothrombium tinctorium
TAGAGACTAAAAGACTGTGCGTTCATACACAGTTCGCTTATTGATTTCTAGCTGATTCTCTCGCGTCAAGCTTTTGTTTGGATTTTGTAAAATTGCCATGGAAATGATATTTGCAACAAAACTCAACTTATGGCCGAAATCCATGTATTTGGTCAAATAGTGGGTGCTGGTAAATTCAATACAAACGGACTATTTTGCAAATGGAATATCGTATTCGGTGGCGGCTGGAATTTGATTGAAGGCAACGTCTGTGGACAAACTCAAGTTGATTACTCTGCATTCGAAGATCAAGCTTTTTGGTGTCATCCTATCGACGTTCATTTCGCAACAATCGGCATTCAAAATTGGCCAAAAATAATTTTTGAAGTATGGCGTCAAGATTTTTACGGCAAAAGCACACTTTGTTCGTATAGTTTTTGTCATATCCCATCAGAACCAGGATTTCATGAAATTAAGTGCTTTACTTGGAAGCCTGCTGGAAGTCGAGAAGACCAAATCGCTTCATTATTTACGGGAGCTGGCCTTCGATTGTCTAACAGTTCTACAATATCCGAAAATTTCGAACGCTTTCGTCTCCAGACAGAATCAAGTGGTGAATTGAATTTAGAACTTTTCATCATTTTTAAGAACTTTGAAAAGTTTGGCATCGAAATAGAATGAAAAGTGCGACTTTTCTTGTATTTTTGCTATCTAATCTCGTCTCTGGCGATCCCAATGAAAGAGACGATTATATTTTGGGGAACAATAATACAACCATGACAACAACTTCATCTACCATCTCAACATCGGACGCTTCTGTCGGTGAAGGCACAAAACATAATGCACCAAAGCAACATTCTCAACCAGTTTTCATCGAAGAAAGTAGTGATTATTTTTGTACGTGTAATCTAAACGCAAACAAATGCGATATCAATTGCTGCTGCGACATGGAGTGTACAAAATCGCATCGCCAGCTGTTCACTCATTGCATTCCAACGTTCGCACAGAAAAGTTCAGAACAGTGTTACTCAAAGAATATAATGTATTCTCACAACACTGAATTTATCGTAGAACAATCTTCTTCTGGTTTACTTTGTGTTGTTTGGGATAACGTTAGAGAGAAGAAAGTGTTCAGAGACCAGCAGGTGGTTAAAAAGAAAAACGATCGTAAAGATGTTTTTTCAGATGAATATGACAAGTGGATGACGTTTAAAAGTGTTGATGAAAAGCTCGAATTTTATCCAACAACTCATATTAATGATCCCATATGGCGAGTGGTACCCTCAACGAGCAAACACGATCATGAAGAATTATGGCAGCTTCCATGGACTACTTTTCATCCGGATCATCTATGTAATTCGTTGAAAACTATTCATTTTTTGCATGATTTTGAAAGCTCGTGCTTGCGAGACATTTCTCAACTAAAAACAGTATGCAAGGAAAATTCATTTCTTGATACAACACACTATTTCAAAAATTTGTTTATCGATAACAAACATTTCGCTCGTGAAAAACAAGCCTTTTCTGAGAATGAAACGACATCAGAAACAAATATCTCAGAAAAGAAAAAACCAAAATGCGTCGCCAGTTTCGAATGCATAGAGATATCGGTGGAGAATGAAACATTTCCTGAATTAACTTTCGAAAACAACCGGTGTTCAAATGTTGTACAAGATGTTGAATATACCGTTGAATACAATGCCTCAGTTGGAATTATAAAAATCATTGTGAAATTCGAATTCATGCATGTGCACGAAACTCAAAAATATTTTCGGCAACATTTTAGCGTAAAATTTATAGAAGGAAACCGAACACTGCCTAGAAGTGGAAATCCTGGTTATATTTTCGGAAAACCAGTTTTAGCATTGAGCCTAAACTCTTCAAAAGTCGATGAATTTCAAATTTCTCAGTTCTCCAAGAGCATTGGCTTCTGTACGGAACATGATGCAGATAAAAGAACTGTTTTTTTCGGCCTAAATTTAATATCCGGTTGTACCTATGCTATCGTTGCCCCAAAAGAGGAACGAGCGAATACTTGCCAAGCGATACAAAATGAAATAATGAAAATCATAAAAATTGATGACAAAATTGATGCGATAGGTATTTACGGCAACTCAAATGCAAGTGAGAAAAGCGATTGGCTGCCAATCCTCGTTGACGATGAAGGAATCAATCCACATAACATTCCCATTGCAACCAGGCATAAATGCCCGGTATTAATAACCGGTCTATCGATATCCATTTTTTACGCATTTGTTGGAGATGTAAATCAACCACAAGCAAAAATCATTTCGGTGATCAAAAAGTACACAAAAACTTTAAGAGTACCATTTAGAAACGATCATATTTATTCGAATCGATCAATTCAATTATCAATAAGCGTGTATTTTCATGATATTACCAGTTCAATTGAAACAATTGCGGCACCAACGCCATTATTCAAAATTGAACTTCCTCATGATTTCTTTTACCCATTTTTCGTCAATAACACAGGTGAAAATAAGCCAAATTTACTTTCGTGTTTTTGCTGTTTGATTGCTTTAAATTTTTTACTCAAAAATCAAGGCATAAATTTATAATCACGAAACAATTAAAAGAATGGTAAGTCCTCTGTGCTTTAATTAATATTAACATGGTTAATCAAATCATTTCTTATAATTTTATTAGTCGGTTTTTATTACTTAATCACTGAAATTTTCAAACATTTTAATTGAAGAATGGAAAAGTTCAAATTTATATTAAGGCATGTGCAGAAATAAAAACCACTTAAAACGAATATGAGGAAATTACAAATTTTACCAATGAATCAAGAAATTAAGAATAAAAGATGTAATGATTTCATTTGAATAAGTGGCCTCGGTTAATCATTTCTACTTAGAGTTGGAGATGAAACTTTTTCCTTGTTTACTTTAGAACTCCTTTTCTCATCGTCATCATTAGAATCATAACCTTTTTCTTCTTCATCGTAGTCCCGAACGACTCTAGATTCTTTCCTCTCAGAACTTTCATCTCTATTTCTACGTTTTCGCCTCTTTTCTCTATATCTTTCACGGCTTCTGCTTCTATCTTTATCTTTTCTTTTCTTATGGCGATCGCTTCTAGAATAGGATCTCGAACGAGATCGTCGTCCTCGACTCCTAGACCGCCTTCTTCGTGACGGAGATGAAGACTTTCTGGAATAATATCTTTCAACGCTTTTTGATTTCGACCTTGCTTTTGGCGGTGAAAGACTCGGAGGAGATGGTGCAGGAGGCGTTGTTGGACCTTCAGTAAGTCTTCGAGAAGCATTTTCAGTCTCATTTTCATTCTCAATCTCTTTATTTTCATTTTTCTCCTTAGTTTCAACAATATTAGTTTCGGGAGGCAAAGCTGGGCCTTCTGCTTTTGGTTCTTCACTTTCGGAGCGCAAAGTAGATTTAGAAACGGTATCTTCCTTACTTCTTCGCTTATCTCTTTCTCTCTCGGAATCATCAATTTTTCTATTTCTAGTTCTTGAATTCGATCTACTTCGTCTTTTACGACCCCTATCGCGATCCCGACTTCGACTTCTTCGTCGACGTGATTCTCTTTCTCTGCTAAAGCTTCTTCGCCGATGTCGTCGTTCTCTTGATCTAGACCGTGATCGAGATCTAGATCTTCGTCTTTCCCTCGATCGTGAGCGCCTCGGAGATCTTCTTCTTTCTCTTGATCTTTCTCTCCAACTTCTTCTTTCTCGCGAAGTTGATCTTCTGCTAATGGAACGAGAACGACGTCGAGATCTTGAACGACTTCTCTCTTTAACCCGAGATCTTGATCGCGAACGAGAAATGCTCCTGGTTTTTGTTTCATTAATATCTAAGATTTTTAAGCTATTTGGTTCAATAGCTGCTTGTATAAATGATTGTGCTTCACGAACTCGTTTCATAGCTTCTTCAATTTCTTTTTGAGCAGCTTCTGTGCTTTTAGTTTGAGGTTTGACAATAGCGTTATTTGAATGATTTATTTTAAGAGGTCGTCCTCCGAGTACTACCCCATTATACTGAAGTGCATTTGCCACAGATGACTGTTCAGTGAACTCAACGAAAGCAAATCTCGAAGGCTGAACCTCATCACCTGCCATTCTAACATATTTTACTTCCCCGATTTGATTGAAAAACTTGAGTAACTGTTCGGCTGAAATCTAAAAGAAAAATTTAAAAAATTTCAGTATAACGGTCAAGGTACAAGAGTCCCACTCATACTCATATTATATATTCTGAAACAAACTTCATCGGTGTTATTTTAAAAGAAGTTATAGAAAATTGCTTAAAACGACCGTGGATCGCTATGAATCAATCTGAATACGTTTTAAATACATTCTAGAGGTCGTCTTGGATAGTTCTTAAAAAGAAGTTGAAAAAATTTTTAATTTCTAAAAGAGGCCTAAAAAGACATTAGGTGGTTTCAAATCATTAAAAGAACATCATAACCAAATCATAAGTTCAATCCTAAAATAGGTTAAAAATTGTCATGTCGTAGAAATATTCGCAAAAAGTTCTAAATCTGGCTTAAGATGAGTTTTGATTACAAAAATTCTTTGTCGCGCAGATGTGAGCGTACGGTACCCGATCACTTTACATAAGTTAGAGAACTGCTTATATTATAACAACACAGGTAACTCCATAGACACACACTGGCTGAGTACCAACTATACTACTATGTACTTTATTGTATTCTGCAGATACATTTATATATATGTAGTTATCTATGATAAGGGTAATCTATGTGAAAGGGTATTTACTCATGTCGACCCCTTAATAGGCGACAGCATTGTACTCGTGTTCTACACACTCGATTCAGTATTAAGCCGATAGAGAAAAACTTTTAAAGCAAAAAATTTCGACCTGTCATAATCATTTTTTGCTCTCTCTCTTATTTCCCCTTCTACAACGTCGAAGTGTTTTGGGAAGAAAAAAGGAAGAATAGCAAATCCCTAGACAATCTCAAAATTTCCCAATAAATTTTGACAAAAGTTAGCTTTTTTTTTCTTAATGTCTCGGCTTTTGTATACTTCTACGGTAGCAATAAGATAGCAGAAAGATGTAATTTACGATACTGAGATGGCTGAGTTCGATGCATTCAATAAAAGAAAATTCATAACAAGCGAACTCAATAAGTTGATAGACAATGACAACAAAGCGATGATTTGCCAGGTACCTCAAGCTGATAACGATATGGGCATCAGCACAGCAAAGAATGCATCAGTTTGTGGTCAGGCAATCACTTTGAAATAGATCGGTAAAGAAATGAGAAGGTGTAGTGATCGTGAGTGTGACCTGTGTTCTCATACACTGAGAGATACATTTTTTGAATGATCGACGTTAGAAATCCAACATCTAAAATATTTACAAAAACTTACAGAAGAATCAACATTTCCAATATAAACGGTTCTTCGAATCTCTTCGATTTTTGATGGATCCATATTTGCAGGAAGGGGTGGATATTGGGGTAACCCGAGTGCAGTAAGACGAGGATCAATAGTTGTAATCACTTGCGACTGTCCCGTAGTGACCACTTGACTAACCACTCCACTATTTGAGCCTCCCGAAAGCCCCGAATTCGCCAAACTCATTGCAGTCGATTCGTCCGGAATCTTGCCCTCTGCAAAAGCAGTGACGACCAAAGCGCGGTCAATGAAAACTGTATTGGTTAAATGTTGAGCGACATCCACATTTCGAGGATCTGAAAACTTGACATAACAAACTTTGCTGGTTTGTTGAGAAGAATCACTGTGAAAAAATCAACTGTGAGAGTGAAATAAGAGAGTAAAATGCATACTCTTTCGGATACATGCAAATATCTTTCACTGTTCCCACAAATGAGAACAAAGTGTTCATCTGTTCGAGCGTTACGCTCGGCGCGATGTTCGTCACTTGAATCACGGTCGTCATTTCGATTCACGCGTCTGCTTTCGCTTCGCTTTCGTGAGATGGAATACGCGAAAATACAAATTCACGCCAAATTTGCGCTCATCGTCTCAACTTTCAGAATCCGTTGCTTTCTTTCGCTCGCAAGAAACGGGTCCTCCGCCGACGCTCACCGGTTTCGTCGACGCCTGTTCGCGGCTGCTCCTTGCTTGAACCAAAACCGAACACTGCGCGCGCTTTTCAAAATTTTGTGCTCTTCTGTTTTTGGCGTTTTGCACGTTTTCCGATTTCCGATTTCGTAGCGACTGCTTTTCGCAAAAAGCTTAGAGGTACACGCATGGCTCATGTTTCATCGCTTGTGCATTCAACAAAATTCACACGTGTGTGGATTATGTTGTTGTCTTACAAACACATTTGACAATTGTTCATTAAGACTGATTGTTTTAACTGATCGAAACGTTGAAAATTTTGTTAGAATAACAATGGTTTCAATAGCATGAAAAACCTCCTGAAATCTCTATGAAAAATGTAAAATTAAGAAACATTATTTGATCATTGGGTAAGCTTGGTTCATTATGAAGGATTGATTTGATTTAGGTAATGAAAAACGAAGTGTACTCCGTAAGGTTTATTGTACTTCATACTTACACATTGTAACAAAGTTTGGTACACATTGTATAATGTTAGAGTAAAAATCGGAAAACAGGTACATAAAGGCAGTTAAACAAAGGATGACAAAATATCGATATTTACTCTAATTTAAGTCTGTTGATTTCTTAAAATAAGCCAACAAAAAAAAACAGAACAAAGAACTTTTAAAATGTAGAAATAAAACGTATTTAAACCAGTCTCAAATTTAATTTGACGTTTCAATGATAAAAGCATTTTTTCAATTTATAACTTTCAAATCCTAGCTTAGGCTAAAAACAATAGAAGAGAGCTACTATTCAATTGTTAGTGACCACCGTTTAGTGATACGCCATCCTGATTTCCATCTTTTGGATCCTTCATCTTCATCCAAATTTGAGCATCGATATTCTTATTTGCAGGGATATGTAACAGGTCACAGTTATTGCGTGAAAAGCAGTTTGTCGTTCTCCAATAATAGCATTCCCCCTTACTGTCAGGCGGCTGTTTAGGTCTCGAAAACTTGAGATCTTTTTGATCGTTTGTTGGAGCAAAATATAACTGAAGAGGTTGACCATTTGCATTAATTCCTTCAATTACTGCGTTTTGCAATCGGATAATTGCCTCCACAGGTGACACAGGATTGTCATAATATACCCATAAATTGTTCTCTACAATCTTATTATTAATTTTTTCGATAAGCTTAACGTTACCATGTTTTGAAAAGAGCGAAAATAAAGTCGATTTGCTACAATTGTTTGATACGTTTGCCACTCTTAATCCATTGTAACCCCATAAATTTGTTGGTACGTTTGGTACTAAACTTGAATTGACGCTAGCCGCAACTTGTTTAATCTCTTTATTTTCGCTATTATTGGGACTTTCACAACCATTTTTGCGCTCAAATACGGAGTCACCATTTTCTGTTTTTATCTCATTACTATTAGGAGAATAATTATCAGACTTTGTTACTTTTGTGCTTTCTGCCTTTTTGGTTCTCTTCACTACGTCACTGTATGAAGTCGGGTGTCGAGAAGCCGCTGAGGAAGTAGTGCTTTGCGGCCCATTAAACTGATTATTCATTTCTGTATTGTTAATTCCTTCTTGAACATTAAATTCATTGGATTTTGCCAACGGGGGTGTTAATGAGTTGATCGATTCGCTGCTTTCTAATTTGTTCTTTGAATTGATAATATTCGAAGCAGAAATCTGACTCGAAACTAAATTTGGAACAATCGCATCGATTAATTTCGAGTCCGGCAATTGATTGAATGGATTATAAAGATAGCCATTGGATGTAGCAACTGAATGCATTGAGTCTGTAGACTCGGGAACACTTAAATTTACTTTACTAGTGGAAGGCCCAAATACATTGTCAGGTATTAACTGCGATGTGTTTAGCTGATGATGATTTTGTTGATTGTTAGAAATACTGTTTTGGCTTGTATTCAAAGTGTTTAAAATATTATTGCCGCAATCCAATGTGTCATTTTCATTAAAACCAAAACCAAATTCATTTCCACTAAAAGGTACAGATCTGTGATTTGTATTACTACTTGTTTTTGAAAAATTAACTGTCGACATATTAACTCCATTACTAATTAGACAATTATTTTGTCCATTAAGCGAAAAGGAAGAGGGACCCATTTGCATTGATGCAATGGGCGACATTTCTGAAGATTGATCCAAACCAGTAATGTACCGTAGTTTAGAATCTTGTCTTAAATTTGCGTTTGTATTTACTAAAGAGCTCGTCATAGGTCCGAGATTTGCTCCATTCCCGATTGCAGAAGTATGAGCGTATGTGGAATTGCTCAAAGCGACATAGTTTGCAATTGGATTGCATCTACTACCCGCAGTTTGATTAAGAGTTAGACTCCGTTCGAGACTCCAAATGTCTCTCACGTTTCTTGCTGCAGCAACGGAGCCTAATAAGTCGCGGTTAAAGGTTTCACTCAGAAGAGCTTCTGTTGCCTCTTGAATACTTTCATATTTACTAGCGGCGAGTAAAGCTGAATTCTCGTCGAAATTCATGTTAAGCAGAGCTTCATATCGCACTTTGACCAGTTCTTGATTAGTTTCTTGACAATTATTGTCTAAAAGCAGCACTTCTTTAAAAGCCTTTTCGGCTTCTAAGAATTTCTTGAGGCCGAGAAGCGCCTGACCTTTTCTGAAGTAGCATTTCGCCAATGTCGGATTCAATTTGATTGCTTGTTGAGCGTCATCCAAAGCAAGTTGATACAGTCCTAATTTAACGTAACAGAGACAGCGATTAAGATAGAAGCGAAATTCGAGTGGGTTATGAGTGATCGCATCATTGTATAGCTGGATAGCGCCGTAATAGTCCTTGTCGTGTTCTGCCTTTGCATTAGCCTTTTCGGCCAAACGAACGGCGGTCGAATTACTGGTCGATTGCAAGCTCGTCGAAAGATCGCCAAAAGCACCATTTAATGCCCCGATTACTACATTGCTTTTGCCGTTTCGTAACATATTAATGCAAAGAACGGACAAAACAACTCCTATCAACGAACCAAAGGCTATTTCGCTGAAAGAGGAGTGCGATTAACGCTTTGCCATTTAAGGATAAACCAAACGTCAAACTGAATGTCACTCGCAATGTTTACCTTTCGTTTCTCAGTTTGGTTTCGCTTTTTCACTGTTTGCTGCGTTCAGTGAAGGCTCAACTCGACATTAAGTATGTGTGCACAGCAAAAAAGCAACAAAACGGTAGATCACAACGGCCACAGTTCTTCTTTCGTCTGTTGATGTGTTCCTTTTCTTTCCCTGATTTCGCTTTGCGACCCCCTTTTCCACCCCTGTTCTCTTTGCATACCTCTATATGTCGAGCGCTGCTCGAGCGCTCTTTGCTCGCTCGGCTCCGTTGACCGCTCGTCCACTGCTCTCTCTTCGCTCTCGAACCTCCTCTTTGTGCACCCCATCCGCAGCCCGCGTTCATCCGCTCTCTTCTTTTGTCCTCTCTGCACGCCACTTGCCAACTACGAACATTGCACACCGCTTAAAGCAGACATTCAGCCGAAAGCGGTCTTCAGTTACAAATTCCGGCTTTCGGGAGCCAAACGTTACTCTTCGAGCGGTTTAGATGCGGAAACCCGTCGTCCGCATCGATCGCAAAATGCGAGCATTCACTTTTTTCGAGCTATTCGTCGATTACTAGTTTTTGCTTAAATAAATACATTTTTATTTCCTGTCAAAACTGACTTATGTGCTTTCAGCAAGTTTGATTGCTCTCTTACTCTCTTGTCTTTGTTTGCATAAATTTGCTTAGCCCATGTTCAGATCAAAGCAATACGCATTTTAACGTATTTTACGTTTACTGTACTTTCGATATGCATTGAGATTGAATACATAAGAAAAGTGATTTCAAAAATGGGTTACAAACAGTCGACTTGAACTAAATCTTATAGGCATCAATCAATTAATGAACGCCTTTTCGTTATCGGCATTTAATACTCGTTTTCTATGTGTGGCAATTTCATTTTGTTCTCGTTCGATGTGATCATTGCTTTCGGAAGCGAGCAGATATTCAAGTTAATATTCTGTGTATGAAAAAAATTTGCACATATCTTATTTACAAATTTCACGATTTTTTGCCTTTTAAAAGCAAATAATGGAACACAATACTTTGGACACTTTATCACAAATGGGTTCAATCGCATTTAAACTTTGAGTGTGAT
>NCKU01005407.1:0-10184 GCA_003675995.1 Dinothrombium tinctorium
TAAAAATAGATACGATTCGGTGATAATCTATTAATAACTGCTAATTTCGCAATCGCTCAATCCACTTATCATCTTTATTTTTCGAGCTCATTTGCATTTATAAATTAAGCGCTTGCAATCAATGCGCTCTCTCATTAATTCTGTCCAAAAAGAACTTGCGCAAAAATTAACTTTAAACAATTTTAAGTGAAAGAGTTGTGATAAAAATTTTTATAGCTTAAAAAGAACGATAAATTTGTTTGGTTTGAATATACTTTTTCGAATGTTGCAAGATGGGAGCAATTTCTGAATAACCCCATATTTTATTTCCCTTTATCTAAAAAAATTTTGTCAACTCTCTTTAAAGCTTTTTTGCTTATTTTCAAATAGATTTTTAAAAATTATTTCCAATCTTTCCTTGAATTTATGTACATTCAAGCCCTCTTTGAACTAAACACAAAGAGAATTTTCTACGCAGTCATCGAGGAAACAAGCAGTTTTCATTTTTTATTTGAAATTAAAAATTAATTGTTTTTGAATTCAATTATTTTTTAACATTAGTTTTTCCATAGGATAGACAATTTTTTTTTTTGAGAATATCTCACATTTTTATCGATAATTTTTGTCGAAAAATACTTTTCGATAAAAACATGAATTAAGAGAGAGTGAAACTGGAGGTTAAGTTTACGAACGAGCTCATCTTGAAATGATCACCACTGCACACGCGAGACCGTAATAATACTTTGTGCAAGTTCAGTTTGGACATGTTTTATATGCAAAAATGAAACAAACATTAAAATTTCCACATTTTTGTACTATTTACTTAGTGCAAGTAATTTTTCCACTAAAATAAAACATAATTTACTTTGAAAATAATAAATAAATTGGAATAAGTGGAAATTAAGCCTCGAACAAAAACAATGAACAGTAAAAAGTTTTCCTGAGAAAAAAAAATTGATAATTTCGTAAATGAATATCACCGGAAAATTTCAAAAGCGTAAATAAGATAAAATTTAAAACATATTAATTATGGTACTGTTAGCATAAATGCATTATTGCATAAAAAATTATAGTATGACATAAAAAGACTTTTCACAAATGCATAAAAATTTATATCTATTAATTGGAGAAAATCAAAGTTTTCACAAGTCGATGACGTAAATTTTTAACCAAATTGCTACCTTCAGTATTAAAAGTTTTTGAGTTCTTAAAGTAAACTGTTTATTAGAGGTGGAAACGGACAAAAATATAAATCCCGAACCCCCCCGTATCCTGTAAGTTAATGGGCTATCCCGTCTTCTCGTGTAAGCCCCTTGTCCTGTAAAACCCATATCACGAATTGAGCCTGTTATCCGTTTAACCCTTAAGATCACTAACTTGCATATAAGTAAACCAAACCATTACCACGAACTTCATTTCTATATCAATATCATTATTACAAAAATTTTAAATCTTCGCTCCTATCACAAACAATTTCCACGTGCTTCTTTACCATTTCTTAACAAGACTATTCTACTTCAACTTCGTTGGTCCTAAAATCGACTTTCTTGATTAGATCTCTCACTTGATCTAATTTTGTTCATTCTCGCAAATTATATTTAAAATTTTGTTAAATTTGAAATAAATTTCGCTTACTTTACTGCTTACATTATTTCAATCAACCGCTTATATTTTATTTTTTATGTTTGAGGCCATTGTGCCACTTATAGAATTTTCTTGTTTTTAATCAGTGAGGTATCGATTTTCAACCTTTAAAGTCTTATTTAAAAAACACTCTATAGTTTAAAATAAGCCTATTTAGTTGAGAATTTAACATTTTTGAAGCAGAGTGAATAATATTGAGATCAGAAAGTAGAGTAAACTTTGTGAAAAAAATTAAATGATTTTCATATTCATGTTTTAAAATTTAGTTTTTCAAGGTCGTAAAATAAAACTCGAATTAAAAATTAAAACTAAATACACCAAAAATTGTGGATTTTCAGCAATTAATGCAATTAAAAATGAAAGGCTCGAAAAATTGTCGCTTTTGAAAAAGCTCTAATGGAAAATCTGTGTAAGCTATCACAAGTAAATGAATTCTAAATAATTGAAGTTTTAATTTTCACCAATGATTAAATTAATGTTGTAATGCTGAAAGAGACGACAAAGATTCTTCGGAGAAAAAAGAAAGAAATTGTTCTCATCTGTTAATATATCAAATAAGTTTTATTGCATATTTAGTTGCATAAATTTGGATTTTCGTGCATAAATGCATACATAATATAATTTTCCACTTCATAAAAACTTGGAAATTTGAGACTACATTCCCAGCATTATGGTTCGTTCGAATTAAATTAAAATTGAGATAACATAAATTAATTTAAGCCTTTAGAGCTTGGTCTTAATTTTCTTGATATATAAAAAAAGTTGATTGTTAAAAGAAATGAAACCAAATTTTTGGAAAAAAGTTTATTAAAATCTAGGGTGTAACTTTCAAGAAGTGAACTTTATTTTATTTAATAACTTTTCAACAACTGAGTCAAAACAATTGAAAATTCAAAAGATTGTTTAGTAATATTGGCCAAAAAATGAGTCAAAAATAGAAAAATCGATCGCACAGTCAAAAATGTGGGACTTTTCGCAAACGTGACGTTTTTTAACTTGAAAACGCGTGTTTTTAGTGAATTGGTTTAAAAAATTAAAGTGTAAATAAATCTTCGAATTCTTTTCGTGATGAATGCTAAAGAAATAACCTACCTTTGTGCTAAACGAACAAAGATTGGTAAAATTTGAAGAATAACGCACTGTCCGGCAATTTCCGCGAAACATTAAAAACCGCTAAATATCATTGCAGAATCCGAACAAATTTGTATGAATTTTCACCAGGCAATCAGAGAAGTAATGAGGATGAAAGAAATTTATTTTTTAATTGCCAAAATATTCCAGCAAAAAATTATAAAATAAAGCAGACCAATAAATATTTTATTAAAAACATTTACGATTGTTATAAATGATCTTCATTGTGCATGCTACAAATGAAAAATGAAATAATTCAACGAGTGCAATTAGAATTTTTTCTGTTAGTTACATGTCTACGATGGTTCTCAACTCTGACATTTATTTTATAAGCGCTACAGTTTTCAACTCTCGTACCAAAAGATTAAATCAAGACCTGAAATTATTAAACAAGAGCTTGAGAGTAAAGATTAATCTTTCATTGTGAGTATTTTTAGTAAAGCAAAATAAAAGCAATTTGCTTTTGCTTTCGTCTGGGCTTGATTGTAATTTGATTGGAATAAGAAACTTACAAGCCTGCTTACTTTTCACCATTTTTGCAAGAAATCGAAAGCACCGAAGACAGTTTGATTAGAAATTCTTTTTTCAAGATCAATGAACTTGCTAAAGATAACATACAGGATTTGACTTTTGAGATATCCACAAATTTTCGACCACTTTATTTAATAATTTTGAAATTCGCACCATGGTGAATAACATTCGTGACAAAAAAGACAAAATAAATAAATCGGTTTATACGGTCAAAAAGCGCGCAATTTTCGCAACAGACATTTTTAACCCGAAAACGGAAAGAAATCAAAACGGAACAGCAGATATTCACTTACTTTGCAATGTAGTTCTTCTTTAAATAATTCAATCAAATTAAACACTAATTAAAATTTCGCATATATTACCTATTATTCGCCGTTGGTAGTTTTCAAAGGCGAATGGTGCTCTAAATATTGATCAAAAAAGTAAATGGGAGCTTTCTTAAATATGAATTATTTTAAGAAATTCTTAAAAGAATTTTTTGTCACATTTGGAAAAAAGGATCCTAACTATTTGAAAAGTTCCTAACAAAATCCATGGTTATCTAAAAGGCGAAAAGATCATGTTCATTTTTTAAAATCAAATTTTTTGTATCCAAATGAATTTTTGTTTGATTTAACATTGAAATCATAAATTCTTTTTAACATTTGAGTCAATATCAATTATTATTCAAAGAATATTTCTCAAAATTTAATTAAAAATAATTTTTTTATCCAAATTTAAAAGAGAAATTTTCTAATTTTTTCTGAAAATCTAATAAATTATTAGGTATAATAAGGTTCATAATTAATTTTCGCTGGCTATTTTAATTTAGAACTCTAGCTATAATAAATGATTTATGAAAAAAAAAAAATTAAAAATCACTTCAATAGTTTAATTATTTTATAAATTAAAATATTGAAACATCCATTAAAAATTCTTATACATTTTGTCTTTTCATTAAGAACTTAACTAATGTTGTGGTTTTTTAAAATCTGTTATTAAATAATAAAAACGAATAAATTGTGTCATTAAAATGAAAAGCTTTAATAAAATCTAATAAAATTTATTACTATTTAATAAATTAATATAAAATAGCTTTGATTAAATTTAAATTCCTACGAAAAATTTCAAAAAGGTTGTTTGAAGATTACACCAAAGCCTGCTTGAGTCAGGACCACGCTGGACCAAGCCATTCCAGAGCATGAAAAATGAACTCTTTTCATGCTCTACTCGACAGTAAAGATCAGGCGTAATTTAGAAATCACATTAAATATAGTTTTAGGAAGATGATACTAAAATTATAGAGCTCTTCATTTGTTTTTTCACTCCATAAAAATGATTAAAAAGTGAACGCCCTTTCATGCAATAAATCAATCTTATTTGCATTCGCTCAACAGCACTTACTTAAAGTCATATTTAATGTCATAAATTAAATCATATTTTTAGCAGATTATAAGCCTATAAAGTGCACAATTTAAATGATCTTTGACAATACTTCTCAACATATTCTTTTAAAAACACATCAATAATCAAGAGTTAAGAGCTTAATTTCTTTTAATCATTTATTTTAAAAAAACAAATTACTTCAATTAAACAGAAGAGTAATTCATTACAATAATAGTAGAGTGTATAATTAATTTAATTCGAGTCAAAAATTTATCATTAAATTGCACTCGCTGTGCGAAAATTAAATCGAGAAACTTTAACTAAAATATAATGATCGAACATGGAAACTATTCTATATTTCAAAAGATTCCATGTTAAATATTTTATCTATTAGAGAAAAAAACCCACAATAAAAGGCTTTAAATAAGAATCATTTCATGAAAATTCTGTCCAGATTATTTAAAATCAATTACTCTTATATGTGTCGATATCGAAATATTAACTCGTGTTATTTTTAAAGGTAATAAAAAATTTGTGAATATTTTTTTATTGCATAAAATTTTGCTCTCTGTTAATAATATTTTGTCAAAAGTGTTTGCCAATTTAATTTATTTTTACGTTGAAATAAATTTTCGAAATTGAATTGATGCTAAAAATTGAATTTAAAATTTAAAAAACTAAAAAATCATAACCTCGCAAATTATTGCTCACATAAAGCAATCAAAACATCTATGATCATAAAAGTTAAAATCAGTCAATTTTTAACTTTGCTTTCTTAAAAATTTGCATAAAAAATTGTGATGATGCAGTTAAAAGTAGAGAAAAGATAGGAAGTAAAATATTTTTTTATAAACTTTTTCTAAAATCTATGAGGTCTGAATTCATATGCTTTCATCTTCGCTTATAATTTTATCGCTCAAAATGATAAGACTGATGAATTTTTCGGTAATGATAATTATTCAATAAAGTTCTTTTGAAAGAAAAATTATTTTTCAATCAAAACTTGAATTTAAAAAATTAATCTTATTTAATAAATTGATTTTTTATCCATTTCTAATTAAAAATAGCTTTTCTCTTCATAGAGTAAAAAACTACAATTAAAAAATAAAGATAATTGAGATTTAATGGAAAAAAATAGAAGCTGCGAATTATATTTAGAATGTACACATTTTAATGATATCAAAATAATTTTAATGATTTTGTCAGAAAAGTCAAACAAGTAAATCAAGAGAGACAAGTAATTCATGAGTTAATATGACCGTAAAGTTTTTGAAATCGAAAAAGAATTTGTCAAAATCCGAGAATAATTATGAAAAAGAGCAAAGCCTTTTTTCCATGCTCGAAAATTACGAAAACGTATGCATGAAAAAGTTTTAAAACTTGACATTTTTGAATTCGAGTTTTGAGCATTATATATCGCTTAAAGTAAGTTTAACAAGTGAATAAAGTACAGCAATTATTTTCAAGCATTTTGATTCTTTTCTTTTCTCCAAAAGAGCTTTCAAAGAGCATTTCGAAGCCGTTATTTTTCGTTTTGATTTCACCTTTTGGCAATCAAAGCATAGCGAAATAAAGCCAGAATTGAGTACGTGCGTTATACTATTTTAGATAAAGTTATTTACTTCGTTTCCTAAAGTGAATTTTTTCTAAGTGCAAATGCAAAACACAACTCACACACACACGCAGAGGATTTTATCCTAAAATGCATTTAAACGTGAAATGAAATTTTCTTGAATTTGCACTCAACGATTAAAGTTTCGCAAATAGCCGGGTTTCAGGCTAATTTTAAGTGTGCAAATCAAGTAGAAAAAAGTAGCACATAAAGCTCAAAATCAAAATTTGTTGCAACAACTCGAAACTATGAACACTATCGATAGCTTTTAAAACACTTTTTAAAGCATCGAATTTTTAAAAAACTAAATTGAATGAATTTATTCCGAAAGGGCCTTTCTAATAATAAATGCATTGTTGGATAGGCGCTTTCGGAATAAATTCATTCAATTGTTTTTACCTAATTTTGTATGTATGCTGCTGAGATGTTGACAAGTTTAATCAATTGATAGCAAGACATTATTTTCAAGTAGAAAAGGAGAAATTTTTGTTCTTTTTGTCAGAAGAATTAGCAAAAATAGTTCACTTTGTCCTCTCAAATCATTTGAATAAACGATTGAAAAGCTGGCTTTGATTTTCGGCATTGTTACTTTTCCTGAGATTATGTGTTTGTTCGGGATTTGTTTCCATTTGATGTTGAGAAGAAAAACATTGTAAAGCACAAGTGCTTTAAAGGAACGACTGAGCGAAAAGAATTGCTTTTCTACCATAAATTTTGCGATACGTCACGACCGCATTGAAAGCTTATTGAACACAAAAGGATTTTCTGAAAAACATCTTAAAAGTTTGAAAACTTTAGTTTCAAAACTTTTTTACTCAAAATAATTATAAACGCATGTAAAAACTGTGTGTACAAATCTGTGAAAGATAAAAAGTTTCAACTCTTCAAAAAGCAATTTCACGCTTAATCAGCTAAAAACAGTAAAACTAAGCTCCTTGTTATCAAATGGAAAAGAACAGAGCAGCACTATTCTAGTAGAGAAATTGTTGAACAGCTAGAACTTTATGCATCTATACATCTAGAACAGCTATGGTCGAAAAACATTGATTTGTAGTTACATTATGCTTTTTATTATAAAAAGATGTGTTGACACTTCATTTAAACTTAGAAAATTTATAACATTTTACATTCGTTTTATATCAATGACTTTATTCAAGTATTTTGAATTTTTTAAAGTTCAATTTTATTGTAATTTCTTTACCCATAAGTAGGATGTGATTTTTGGGAATATCCCAATTTTTAAAGTGCTCCAATAAACAAAGAACGCTTTTAACTCCATTGATAAAACAAAATCATAAAAATTGCTTGATTTGTTACCTTAAAAAATCCCAAAAATAGATTTTGTTTCAGAAATATCAATTTTCCCATTTATGTTAACTTTCATACTTTTCATCTTGTAAATCACTGATGTAAAATGTTTCCATTAAAAAAGTTCAATTTTTCATAGAGGATTTGTTCGACGTACTTTGGAGATAGTTTCACAAAAATTAACATTAAATCTACATTCTTGATTAAAGAGCCTCTCCTCATTTATCAAATTTAAAAATTTCATAGGTGTTTACGCTGAATTCCGAAAGCGCCTTTTTTCAAATGCGCTCTTTTCTGGATTATTATATAAGTACACAAATTTATAATAAATATTTTAAACTAAGAATTCTATTGTCAATGTCTTGTCTGAAACTGTGAACTAAGTAGGTTTATAGCTCGTATGAGTTTAGTGGAGAAAGGTGTAAAAAATTAACCCGACGATCATACCCCATAAAATATTTTCACATCCCTCAATATACGCTTTGTTGCAATGAAATAGACAAAAAGAATTTATTGGACACGAATTTTACTAGACAAATAAAATTTTGAATTATCGAATGTTTGATTATTTACCTGTTCAATCGATATCAAAATAAACATGAATATGAAATTAAAGTAGTTATCGAGTTATGTTTAAATGCAAAGTTATAGCGGCCACTTCTTCGATTTGTGCGTGATAGAGGGTGTCAAAGTTACGAAGTCAGAGAAATAAAAAATTCATTTTTACTATTTGTTAAATAAATTTTTAAAAACTTTTATGTTAAAATATTTAAAAAAGACTTTAAAGTATCGAATTCGATTAGAGCGAAGCGACGAGTAAAGTTGTGAATATAAGTGTTACCAACTCTTTTGATTTCACCTAATTTCGCTACTTGGTTCTGTTTGCTACTTTTTTGATTTTTCTAAATGTTTCCACTAAAAAACTACACTAACAAAGAAACTGCTTTCTGTGACCGATCGGACGATTAAAAAAGTAGCAAACAGAACAAAGTAGCGAAATTAAAAAGTTGGTAACACTTATATTCACAACTTAACACTCGTCGCTTCGTTCTAATCGAATTAGATACTTTAAAGTCTTTTTTAAATATTTTAACAAAAAAATGTTTAAAAATTTATTTAGCAAATAGTAAAAGTGAATTTTTTACTTCTATGAATTCGTAACTTTGACACCCTGTATCACGCGCAAATCGAAAAGGTGGCCGCTATAACTTTGCACTTAAATATAACTCGATAACTATTTTAATTTCATATTATGTTTATTTTGATATCGATTGAACACGTAAATACCCTCCCTTGTTAGTTTTGAAATCATCCCCCATTGCAAATTCCATTACTGGGATCATAATAATGCAAAACATTCTATCATTGACTCTACTGTTTAGTATGTTTACCTTAAAATAACTTTTTACTCTTCGCTATCCAGAAAAGAAGTCAATTATTTGATATTTAATTTCCTTTTTTAAATATTATTTCTTTTAATTGGCAAATAATTAATATCATAGCTATGTGAATTTTTTAAATTCCGAATACTTTTGTCGTTG
Organism: Dinothrombium tinctorium; assembly: GCA_003675995.1. Lineage (NCBI taxonomy): Eukaryota > Metazoa > Arthropoda > Arachnida > Trombidiformes > Trombidiidae > Dinothrombium > Dinothrombium tinctorium. The sequence continues at coordinate 9,112 of NCKU01005407.1, forward strand.
AAAGCACGCAAAGAGTGAGAAATGAGAAATTTATAAAAAAATATTAACAATCATGTAACTAGAAAATTTTTAAAAGTTTTTGAAATTTCATTATGTTCATTTTATCATAAATTATATAAAGAACTTTTAGACGCGTTTTTAACACGTTTTAATGGTTCGATATCAATAAATAAGGAAGTAACTAATTTTAAAATCATTAAGTCAAAAATTTATACAAATTTTTAAAAAATTTTCTCAAATTCAAAGCAACACTAATTATTCTAACTTTTTATTTTAATAATTTATAATAAATTAACATGGATTTTTATTGGAATATAGAACAGGCTAGATCCACTTAAATTTAGTACCAATTTTCCGAAGTGGTTTTCGCATGCCATATGCTAATTATAAATAAAAGCTTTGTGCGACTTCTGTTTGGACAAGTTTTATTAGACTTAAATTTACATGATTATAAGTATTTAATCACTTTTCTTCGCTTCGCATGATAACTAACAAGATTGCAACAAGAGAAATGAATTTTGTAGAACACAGCGCACACCACAAACATATTCATCAATTGCATACTTTCTCATAAGAAGTTATTTTACCGAGTTATGGTCTTTTTATCACATTAATGGTTTCAATTCTAAAAATGTCAACTATTCACATTTTTAATTGTGAACAAAACTTAATTTTTTTTTTATTAGAACTACCAAATTTTAATCTAATACTTTTTAATTCTTTTTCTTCTTATTAAAAATTCGCAATAGAAATTAGACGTCTCTTTGATTATTAGTTAAATAAATTACACCTTCTTAAAATAATTTCTTCACTTTTCTCTTTACAAGCGGTTTAATGCTTGCTGTTTAATCACATCACTCCTTTGCATTCATCTTAAGGTTAATTTATTTTTTCACGATGCGTTAAATCTACAAATAATATTTATGTATCTGCACGAAATTTGTTTTAACTGAATAGTTTAAACATTCTCCAGAATCTCCTTTCACTCTGAAACAAATGGAACTTAAAAACTCTCTATACACCTGCATCTAAATTTTTTAATTTGATACCAAGGTTTTTCTTTAATTTTTTTT
>NCKU01005408.1:0-10184 GCA_003675995.1 Dinothrombium tinctorium
ATTATTCTTTAAATTTAATTATTATTCTTTAAGTTTAATGCAAGTTAAGAGTTTATTTCAACGAATTAAACCAATAGATCTTTATTGAGAAACAAAAGAATTTTAAATTTTCGGTAAATTCAATTTTTCTACAAAATGTAACTTGTGAATACCAAACTGCCTGACAGGCTTCATTTTTTAAACAAGTGATTAGAGACAATAAAGCATATTTAACAATCAGTTTCAATCGCTTTGCTTTATCTCTTTAATAAGTAATCCGCAAAAGGTCAGAAATTGAGTTTTTGCGCTGAAGTATTTTTGAGAATTTTTCTTTTTAATACAAATAAATTATAATAATAAAAAAAAATTCAATTTTACTTTCAAATTCAACATTATGGAAATCAATATGAAAAGTATTAATTTATTTAAAATATTTGTATTTAATAATGATAAATATTTAAATATAATATATTTAATATTTTATTAAAATCAGAAGATTCTCTTTTACAAAATAAAATGAATATTTTTAGTGTTTTGTTGTCCAAAAGCCTATTTCGGGTTTGCTGGTGAATAGCTACATTAAAAGTAAATAAATAATCCTGTAAATATTAGAGCTCTTGAAAAAAGTTGTTTTATGTTAAGCCAACAAAAATTGACTCTGGATACATAAATGAATATGTAAATCATAAATATTGTAAATGTATAGACATAAAGAAATGTAAACAAACATATTTAAGTCTCATATTTTGGCACAAAGCGCGAATAGAGGTTGAAAAAAGAACTTCGAGTAACTTGCAGCCTGAAAAGAAATTTTTCTTTAAAAATTCAAATATTGCGTTCATCTTTTTTCAAAATATTGATTTGAGATCGACTCAATTCAATTGCGGAAAGATCAATAGCGAGTAGATCTATGCAGCAAAGCAATGGAGATTTCTTTTATTTCGCTCAGACGTACATATGAAATCATGCACTGAAAACATCTGCTGGTGAAATGCAGATTACCATTACAATGGTGCATATCAACTTCGGAGGTCTACTTATTTTTGAAAATAACAATCTAAAAAGCTTTTCAAACTGTAAATGTTTATAAAATAAAAATTGAAATTGCTTCTGCTTTCTCACCACTTCTAAGATGAGTGCATTTCGAAAGTATTTTCAGTAGGAAGAAGAAAAGTAAATAAAGAATCAAAGAAAGATTTCAAATAATATAGATCACAAAAATGTTGATCAATCAAATAGAAACGTACTAAATGATGGAATAAATGGCAAACTTGAGCACAAAGTGTCCCATATTTAAAGTTGAAAGCTTAAATTACTAAATATTAGCTTATTTCTATTAATTATTAGATGTATTCGGATTTATACGAGAATTTTAAAGTTTACCCAGTTGAAAAGTTAAGTGAATAAAAAGATAAAGACTCGCTACTCGCTACTCGCTAATCAAAATGTGAAAAAGATAATTTCAAACAAAAATTACTTTACTTTTAAATTACAATTATTGTTTTCTATAGCAGCAAAATGTTCATTTTGAGATTAATTTTTTTCTAAATCAAACTTTCTGCAAAGTTGCAACAATTGAAAATTTTGAAGCAATGAAGTTCATTAAGATAAAGATTTGAAGCCAAAAAGTTTGAAGTGGTAAATGGCTTGTGAAAAGTTTGAGTCTGAAAGCTCAAACTGTAAAAAAAAGTGTCAAAATTCCAATTTATTTTTTAGATTGGTTTCACAATCGAAAAATTCGCAAAATTCTCTTTAAGAGAATGAAAATCGCAATTCTCGATAACATTTTCTTCTTCTTCGTAGATTTTACAATATTCTCAAAGATATTTGCTGAAACTTACATTAAATTATATGAATTGTATTACCACCTCTTTCTTTGAATTGAAGGCATAAATACCATCAAAATTCTGTTTCGCTTTCTTTGCATTTTTCACATCTTTTAACTTTTTCAAAGTAAAAGAAGCATTAACATACTTCGAATAATATAATTGATTGAATAATTAATGAAGAAAGAAAAGAAGTTAGAAATGTGCAATATTAGGCGATATTGAGGCTTTGTGTATAATAAATGAGTTCTGAGTAATATTTGAATTGAATCGACAAGCTTTTACTGATAAAAACTTAATGATTTTTGCCAAAACAAATTATTAATCTCACCTTTAGAACAGCATAACGTGACGATGTTAAATTCAATATGCGAAAATGAATGTGAATAAGCGTGAAAGTGATAGGCAAGTTTAGAATTCTTTGAATAAAAAATAATTGTGTGGCAAATTCGCATCACTATCAGTACGAAATAATGATGGGGAGCGTCAGCAATAGTCTTAAAAAAATTTATGTAGGTAAATCTTTGCACTTCTCACTTGCAATAATAATTGATCAGCGCCAAACGGTGACCAATTCGGCTATCTGTAGAGCGATAGCAAAGCATATACAGACAGAATATGTTTCATCTAAATTACTAAATTTCATCTAAGTATTAAATTTCATTTCGCTTAAAAATTGATCAAAATTTAATGTTTCGCATTTTGATAAACAATCGCATGTTCGCTAATTCAGTCGTCGCTTAACTCTTAGAGAGCTGTTCGCGTGTCTTAATTTCTCTATAGTTTACCGACATCCTGACTAGCATTCTCGTTGCTTTCTTCGTTTAACAAACTTATTATTTAGTGTATTCTGGCGTAAAGCGCAATTTGTATGCATTTTGTAGATAATAAACACTCGTTTTTACCTAAAAAATCAATTGCGCACCAATCGAACCGGAATTCTTGTGACGCTAAGGCCCGAGTGCCATAATACTCATGAACTATAAGCTTAGAGATTAATAATATGACATTATTTGCTCAGAGATTCTCAAAACGAAGGCAACAAAATATAAAATGAAATAATTAAGAAAGCATTTAATTAAACGAAGCCAATGTGTAAGAACCATGAACTGAGTTTCGCAATTATCAAATTAAAGGTACACAAAATTATAGCACCTCCACCCAAATCAATGTAAGCATAATGTAACCAACAGGCTGCGAAAGCGAAGACATTAAGTTCGTTGTGACTTTTGCCGGCAAAAAGAAGAAACTTGAATCTAATCTTACAATTACAAAAGTCATTTGTTTTTAGGCATTTCTAATAATAAAAAATTAATTCATCGATTTTCACTTAAAATATAAGCGTTTAAGCAACATACAAAACGCCAAGAACATCATTTGTTTCATCTTTTTCAAATAAATTAAAAAATTAATTAAGAAATTAATTAAGAAAATTTTTTCTAAACATATTCTCTTTTCAATTAGAACCAACCAGTTGCTTTATTTATCCGTGAATACGTAAAGTCGGCTAATTCATATCAAATGCAAGATGAAATCAAGTAAAGGATAAAGATAAAATCACACTAAAGATAAATTCTAATGCGACACACAAGTCACACACTTCAATACTAATTGAAAATTATGTCATTTTGTACGTGGAAATTGTAAAAGCGATCAAGTCTTGCTCGTTTATATTTTTGTTGAACTTCAATTTAAAAATGAGCATTCAAAAATGAATTGAAAATCGACAAAAATGCTTGTAATTTAGTTTTCGTCCGCTTTGTGAATAGAAGATTTTTTCCGATTCTAAAACGAAGCAAACAAAAATTGGAATTTTGCAAGCAATAATATTTTGCCCGCGTTTCGCCCTGCGGACTGCAAGTAGACTTTCGCTCGAAGCGCCGAAACAAAACACATTTGACAAATTGTTTTCAACACTGAGTTTCGAACAATTCGCAAAAAGTAGAATGAAATACTCGAAAATAACAATAAGCGAGAGCTTTTTCACTCACGCAAAGTTTTTTTGTCAAATTGCTTATTTACTAGGAAGCTTACCGTGAAAGCAACGATGAGCGAAATCCACTCTTACGAGAATGTATCTGATTTTTGGCTAAAGTACAATATTTGGCATCATACAACGCGAAGATGATAAAAAATAAAGGTTAAGCGTACGGAGAGAGCGAAGAGTGGCGAATATGTGAGCACAAAATAATTATCAAGTAATTACAGCATAATAAGCACACGGTTTATACGCTGAAATGCACTGATACATACATAATTGAGCGAAACAAGACGAAATAAACTTATGCTAAAATGACGATTGAGCATTTTTCTCACTCCGCAACAGGCGAGCGACGATTGTATCCATTCCCTGCGCTGTAACGCTATATCGCCTGTCTGTGCATTGTACATTTTGTATGTATGTATATATAGTAAATACACCCATATATATAGTCGTTTGTGCCATAGACTTCGTCGAAAATTTCTCGCGATTGCCATGACTACGTTTGTTCGCACATAGTTTTGTGTCGAAAGTGGACGCAATAGAACGAGACATGCTCTCACCGCTTTCTGCCTTCTCTTTTCATTATCGCATTGATTTTCACTTTTTCAAAACTTTTCGTTTTGTTTCTCTCCTCGAATGGCAAAATTTGCCTAATTTCAGGCTCATCTTTGTTGGCCTTCGCGCAAAACAAACTCCCGTCGTGCGTAACAAGCTACCGACTCATTTTTAGCGACTAAGCCGCTCAGTGCCACTTGCGATCTTTGTCACATAACACAGTTCTCGATGCTGTCGTGAAACACGAATTGAATTAATGGTGTCCAGAAAGAGCAACGATATAAATATGCTTCAAATTTGCTTTTTTCACTTTTATTTCTTTTTAAAGCTCTTTCTGTGCATAAAATATTTGTTCTCCATCCTACTGTAGTACACACTATTTTATTTAATCCTCTCGCTTCTGTTATTCTCGCTATCTCTTCCGTCAGCGTTCCGTAATTGTTAGTTTTCATTTAGTAAATTACAGTCATTTACACTTTATACGCGACTCGACTAAATATACTTTAACTAAAATTCAAGCAAAAAGAAAAATACTGAATTCGATAAGCGATACAAACGCAGAGATGAGTGTGAAGCAATCGTAATTTCACACGCAATCAGATAGTGATTCTCGTTTAAAGTTGTCAATTAGTTTAGCGTGTAATCCTTTTTTATTTCTTCAGTGATTTGTGGTCAAAACAATTTTTCGTGTTTTTAGCGGTTCTAAGTAATTTTGTATTTTGGCTTAAATTACACCATTCAATGCTTAATGATTTTCGCAACTATAATTTCGAGAATTTCCTAAATAATAATAATAACAAAAAGAACAAAAAGTTTGATTTTAATTTTATAGATGGGAATAAAAAATGAATATCCCATTCCTTCCCATTAAAAACCTAATACCAGCCACATCTATTATTTAGTTGCTCAGTACCAATCCTATTCCATTACTGCATAATAAGAGACTGAAAGTCATTGTTAAATCCGTTAAAGTTGCTTTTCATGTTGTTCATTTAAGCCAAAAGTTGTGAACAATTCGAAACTAGTTCTTTCGCATTATTTACTATCATATTGATGTCTGATGAAAATAATTTTCCATCAATTTGTATATATTATGAATGATAAAATTCAAAAGAAAGGGAATTTGTTTTCTTCACCATTTTCATCTAAATTTCCTTCAATGGTTTCTTTATCGTTTTGAATAACATATTTTACATGAGTTTCTTTTTTGTCTTCAAGTATGCCAAAATTTTGATCCAAATAATTTGATAGTGTATTTTTGATTGTACCTACTAAATCATCAAGCATGTTTCTCACTCTATTATGGCTAATATGTCCAGAAACTTCATTATCTGCTTTAAATTTATCATAGCAGTTAACATCATAACATACTAAATCCATTTTACTCATGATTGAAAGTTGTATACTTGTGAAGTAGTCTTTTGCTAATTACTTAACCAATTAAAATTCACAAGTCAAACATTAAATAAAAGAGAAAAGAGTGATGAATACAACAATATAAATTTCAAGAAATTTAAACACTGATCAAATGACTTAAAATTCAAATTTTCTGAGAAAAAATTTGTTTTGTCACATGTGTTTTTACTTTAACAATAATGTCGATTTTTAAGTTTGCCATTGATTAAGAAATAAAAATTTTATAAATAATTAATTTAACAAACAAATAAAAATTCAAACTTTATACTTTGTGTCACATTTATCTATATAGCCTCTAGTTTTGATGAAAAATGTTATAACAAGCAGAGTAAACTATTGTTCACGTAAAAGCAAAATGATTTATAAAATGAGTTTACAGAGAAAATTGTAGAAATAACAAACCTTGGAGAAACCAACAAATCTTATAAAAAATATATAAAGCTTAGTTTGCTTTTATGTAAAATTCGGATAATAAAATGGCGAAAAGCGTAAAGAGTGTTTCATTTTATAAATGCTTCACTTGAAATCTAATTTGAAGATATTTTCTTAAAATTCACAATATAAAACGAAATGCACTAAATAATTTGATAAAAGCAGAAATACATAAAATCGCTGAAAGTTATTTTTATGCATAAGCACTTTCTTGTATTTGCATTCTAGAGCAAAACATTTTAAAAAGTAACGTTAAGCGTGACATTTTGTGCTCACAAACTTACAAAACTAACACAAATAGTTATTTGAATTTAAAAATATTTTATATGTTATAATAATTATAATATCAATTAATAATGATTAAAATGAAGTAAGCAAAATGATGTTAATTATTTTGAAATTTTCAATTCAACTTGAAGACGATAGTTGTATCAAAAACAATCTTTGCTTTAATGTAAACTTGATAAGATCTCTGAAACCTTACAACTAAATACTCAAAACGCGAGTAAATCTTATGACTTGCGCTTTCTATCAACCACACTAGCCTATAAATGCGAATTAAATTTAATTTAGATCTTGTTAACGGCTTATTTATAGAATTATAAACAGGCATGACGAAGATTTCTTCTGTTCTTCGATTTGTTATATTAGATCGATTTCATTATTTCTAGAATGAAGATTGAATTAAAGTTTAAAAAAGACTTATTGAAATGCAAAAATAGACGAGTCAAACTTTTCTCTTTCTTTCGTCATGAAAACTCGAAAAAACGAAATATTTTGAGAGTTCACAAATTCGAAGCAAAACTTTCAAAAGTTAGAGAAGGTGAAGTTTTTAAAAACTTTCACATTAGAACTCAATTTATGTCGAATTTGAAATGGAAGAATTTATCGAAATTGTTTGTCTATGCTTTTGTAAACAAGAAGAAAAGAGTAAATGTCAGTGAATTGTGGCGAAAATGAGTAAATCGAAGCGAAAATGAAAATCAACATTTAATATCGAGCGAAGTTCACTTTAGCAAGAAAATCTCGATTTCTGCTAAAAGCAGTTCAATTTGTATGTCTTTCGAAATGAAAAAGTTCTCTCTTCTCTTTCTCTTCATTTCAATTCAGGACAAAATCGCTTTTGTAGACACCAATTTGGCTCTTTAAGCAAGAGTTGCTCACTTTTTCTCTGCTGATTTTTTGCAAAAAACTCATAAAAATTTGCACGCAATTTAAAGATTAATTTGTTCGGATACAAAAAGAAATCGCATACTGCTGCATGCCATTAACATTACGATAGTCATTGTAACGGTTAATTTCATTGCTGTCCGAAACCGTTACCAAAAGGAATTCCAATAACTGCGACAGCTTGCAACTTAGTTGTTCCGAGACCGCAAAATAACTCGATGCAACCGACCGCACGAAAAAGAAAAGAGACAAACTTAAGTAAGAAATGCTTTATTTACAACTGAATCGAGTTAACACATGAAAAATGATAATGACTAGAGGGGTGGTGGTACGCGCACTTTGCGGAGTACCGACTAAAGTGAAATATTACAAAAGTAACACTTTTGCATTGAAAACAAAAGCACGACACTTTCGCTTGACTTCTCACGAAACTATATAACATTTCGCGAGTCAATCTTTGTGTGTACAATGCATAATCTCGCTTGATATAAAGCATAGTTTGAATAGTTAACATTCGAGCTTTCACTTGAATATAAAGTGAAAATCTTAGTCCAATGAATGTCCAGTGCATCTCTCAAATGGCTAAAGTTGAAATGCATTCAAATGAAGTTTCTGATGATAGTTACATTTCATGATGGGTAGAAAGTCAGCTGTCAGTCATAATAATTTCTTCTACTCAAATCTTACAAAGAAAATATTCGAAATTTGACCGCATTCTATGTCTTAATATTCTCTTTTAAATTATTTATTGTTAAATTTTATGAGAGAAAATTACGATATAAAATGCGATCAAATTTAGATTTTTTAGTTTACAAATTTATTTCTATCCAAAAAAGCTTCACAAACGAAAGCATATCTAGCTGCGAAATCAAACTCTTTTCAGTCCATAGTAGTACAGCTTAATTTAAAAAATCAAGAAATTAAAAAGTGATGATTGTTTAGATAAAATTTGCTTGAATTGTTCATACACTTTTTTGGCCAAGCGAAACTAAAATTCAGTTTTTTAGAAATGAAAAGCAAAAAAATTTCTTTAACTGTTCTACAAAATCAAAATCGTACCGCACTTTCTCCTTACACGCTATGGCGTCATTTTATGTGCCTGAAGATTAATTTACAAACCATTAAGATTGAAAAAGGTTCTTTTAGAAAATTTCAAAAAATCGAGTAACATTTTATCAATTTTTTAGTGCGATTTTTATTGATCATTTTTATCGAGAAAATTTCAATGTGCCGCAAATGATGCTTTAAAGAAAATGAAAGTTGTTTTGGATAACACCTCTGTGAAAACGAGCTCTCCAACAATGCTGCTTTTAAAGCAGTAAATAAATTTTCACACTTGATCAGACATATATTTACTTATAGCATCTTTATTTTGACATAAATTAAATGAAAATAATAATTTAATTATTTTTCTGACATGTTTCGGTCACTTAAGTGACTCTCTTTAAGGAAACAATAATTTGACCGCGTATCTTCAGTCACTAAGTAGCAAAATCGAAGAAGAATGAAAAATAAAAGATGTCAGGCAATTGTTTAATATCTGCGTATCATATCGCTCAATTATGCGTCGTTTAAGGATCGATGGCAATTTTCATATAGTTTCTGTCAGCTTCTTTATTCTGATTCTACTGTCATTTCGGATGTTGTTGCGAAATTCAATCAAGATCTGAACAAAAGCAAACTAGATGCAAAACCCGGCGGCAAAGCAAAGTGCAGCATTGTTAAAAACAACGAGATCTAAAAACGACTACAGAATATGAGGACGTCAACTTTTGACAGAATAAAAAAATTAAAATTTGAACTTTAATGCTCATGCTTAACCTATTGCTTGCTTCTACGACATTTCATCGATTGCAGCTATATCGATCATAAATTTAATTTCTTTTTCAACCTTTTTCTATTTTTATCAATTTTTTTCTTAAATTTAACTTTCAAGGGAAGCTCTTCGACTCTCACGCCTAATTAATAATTAAATCAACTTATTATACGTATTAATGTCAAAAGAAACATTAAATTTGCAGACACTTTTTCGGTAATTTTATTATAATTATATATTGTTAATAAGTGATTTATGTGGTTCAGAGTAAAATTATGCGATTTTTAATGTCACATATTGATGTCTGATTTTTTGTATTCTTACTTATCATATTCTCAATTCATTTCTAAATTATGTGATAATTAGACATCGGATTTTTGTGATCGCACAAAAAATCAAATATCATATGGAAGAATATATACAAGTGTAACAAGCATCAAACAATTAATTGAATAAAAATTTCTTTAAAACAAAATCACATAATTCACATATTTTTATAGCTGTGCACATAAATCACATAAATCGTGTTTAACACCACATTTATAGCCAAAATAAAGAAAAGTATCGATTAGTGAATGATTTAACAAAAATGATATTTGATAAAACTATTTGATTTTAATATATTTTGCAAATACAGTTTCGAAAAAAATGTTTGTCGCGGATCGATCATTTAACATCTTATCATTAAAAAACGTATCAATGTTGATCAGAGTTTACGACATAATTTAAACACATTTTAAAGCAAAATTCGACAAACTTATCAATTTTGACGCAGTTACCAATTTTCTTTAACAACAGATTTCAGTGTATTCGAATGAAAGAGAAAAGCAAACAAATTTTATTGAGTGAAATTTTTTTATTGTTTTTCATGCGACGATTTCATTACAAGCAACTCAAACTGCTTTGTGTTATTAAGAAAATTAAATGGTTATAAAGAATTGTTTAATAAAATTATTTTCTAAAAATGTCAAATGGAAAGTTAAGTGAATAATGACGACTTCAACAT
>NCKU01005409.1:0-10183 GCA_003675995.1 Dinothrombium tinctorium
GCAGAATTTCCCACCTCACTTGCCATCAATGCGTCTTCTGGTATTAGCAGAAAGAAAAGTTAGTAAGTAAAGAAAGAAAAGAAAGAAAGAAAGTTTGAAAGTAAAGATAAGCTTAGTGGCACAATTATATAAAAATAAGCACGGTTATATCTTGCGTAAAATTGATCACATTAATTGTACCCAAGTCCGTCAGAACTTCAACGTCTTGAATGTACTCAAAAGCATAATAAGTACAAATATTGTTGCGATTCTAAAAATCAAAAATTTAATACTTACAAAACTGCACAATCATAAAATGATTTTGAAATAAGAATACACAAAATAATAACTTTATCATATTGAGGAGAGAGAAACGAGAGATCTTATGCCGTGTCGAGAGCCAGCATGTAAATTGAGACGAGTTTACCGATAACGAACTTGAAATACCAAAAGTGCTTTGGCGTAAGGAGCAAATGCATATTGAACAAATGTGCAGTTATTTTATAAATAAGTTTTGCCTTCTTATTGGTGATAGCCGAATTGATCATACTTTGCTGTTAATGCAAAGCGCTAAGTACGAGATTATGCGCTTAACTCTTGGTATGGTGATTGTTAATGATACGAAAGTTGTTGTGAAGAAAGTTGAACGCTACAAATTTAATTCTTAATTGAATTAATTTATTATAAAGTTGCTTATCTGACAATAATACAAATGTGAGATACAGCCTTTTATAATAAATTTATTCAATTTATTGTTTTCCACCTTAGATCTTAAAACTCAATGACTTTGACTTCTAATTGTATCTCTATAATATCAATTCTATTAAGTTCACCAACTTTTTTGATCATTGTGAATCAAGAAGAATTGAAACAAAAATTGTATTTCATTTAAAAAAAAACCATTTTAGCTCTTCTTTATGCCATTTTAAATCTTAAGCTGTTTCCTACCTATTTTAAATAATGATCTTCAAATGAAATCATTGTTTTTTATTATAAATGAATGAATAAGTTTAATTTTTCTAGCCAATCTATTCTTGTTGTTCTTCAATATACATTAAACTTTATAACAGTTTTCTTAAATCTTTAAAAATCTTTCAATTCTTTTAAATTATTTAAAAATTAGTTTATTTCTTTAATTAAATTAGAAAATATTCATTCAATAGCATTTTAATTTTATTAATAATACATCACGTCGGTTTCAATTTTACTGCTTCTATTTTGTATAGAAAGTTGTCAAATCGATTCTAATATTAGCTCATTCTCTATTTGACGAATGGTTGTAAATTAGAAAAATGACAGCGAAAAATTTTAATGATAGTAATAAAGCGTAAATATCTAAGTAAATTAATTTTTTGAGCTTTTCATGTTCGCTTTATTGAAGATAAATAACACACTTGTCAAAAAACGAATTACGATATAACAGCAAAAGCATTGAAAAAAATGATCATTCAATTGTTTAAATGATGATCATTTTCTCTCGCCTCTTTAACAGCGTTTTTACACCTAATATTGCGGATTCTGAGCAAACGATAATGTTTATAGCTTCCTATCGACCTAGTGAAATCATTTTCAGAGTGCAAAAGGGCATTTTATTTAAATAAAAGAAGAAATTTTTGTCTTTTCATTGGATTATAAAATTTTATTAAAATGATAAGTGTACTTAGGAGATAGAAAAAAGTTTTTTCATTGAAAATTATAATTTACTGCATATCACAAAATGTCACACAAAATGTGTATTATTTTGATTTTTAAATAATGTGAATTTTGTTTTAATATTATAACTTGAACGACTTATAGTTTTGAGATCATTTTTTGATCCCTTCTATGTTTAAGTTTCAGTATTTTTTCTGTTTGCCATCTTTTTATCATTTTCTCACAAAAACGACTAAATAACCGACAGTTTGCATATTTAGAGTTTATTTATTTTGGCATTATATTCAATTATTATAATTTCTGTAAAAATTTGACCGTTATATAGAGTTGGTAGTTCTAGAGAGGATATTCTTAAAATGAGTCAAGTTAAGAGGGTATTATATTTTAGTGTCCATTAATAGAGGTGACCGCTCAAGAGAAGTGTCTTTTAGGAGAGTTTTTACTGTAAAATTTTTTGCCGCGTCAAAGAAATTTAAGTTTGAAAATGCAAAAACAACAAAAGCATATGTATTTTAGATTTACGTTTGCTTTTTAGTTAATCAAACAAACAAACAAACAAAATTGTATAATAAACATACAACCGATAAGAAGCTAAAATTTTAATTTTATAGAAACGTCTTATTTCAAAGTTTAAAAATAATTGGACTTTAGTACAAAAAAATTAGTTAAATCCAAATCGGAAAAATTTTTTACTCAACTGCTTTTTGTGCATAATCTTTCGGTGCGTAATCTGTCTTTTCTTAAATGAAAAAGAAAATAAATAATTAAAAAGTCAAAATTCATACTGCCAAAGCCAATTTTTCTGTCATTAAGCTCTTTAAAAAATTTTCACACTTTATTCCTAAAATCGTTCTTTTATCCTGAGGTTTAGCATCAAATTTTATAAATTATCTTTTTTCTAATTCTCTTTTAGAGATGCAAAGTACGCTACTCGCACGAAAACAAAAACACGCACGAAATTAAAAGCATGCGAGTTAATATGAAAAAGTAGTTGACCAAAACACAAAAATTTTCAGAACACTTACAAGATTTTCATTCAATTGTAGGAAAGAATCACAAAATGAAATTTTAAAAATTATGTGTTTTTGAGATAGAAGTTGCTAGTCTATAATTTTTGGTGTTTATTGCTATAGATTAAACCGATATTGTTAAATTTGCAATGCTGAAATCGTTCCCTCTAAAAGCAATTAGTGATGATGTTGCCAAAAGCAAAAGGCTACTATTTTTTATACTTTCGCGATTTTTTTGTCTTGCCGTGCGTGCTTGTAATTTTGTGTGTTTTTGTCATATTGTATCATGCCACGGTGACACAATTGGAAAACTAAGAGGCATGAAAAACGCAAGATGAGCTTAGGTATACAATTTGAATTACCAATACCAGTGAATTAAAAGTAAATTTTTTTTAAAAAATTATTTATAATTTTGACAATCTGATAACTATAATAAAAAATCAAATACTCTCTTATAGTTAAATTTTAGACATTTAGACATTGAATTAATTTTAAAAAACTTTTCCTTTTAAATATTTCAAAAAATTATTTGCTTTTTTGAATTGAAGAATAAATTGAAATAAAAAATTTAAAACTTAATTACGGAGTGATAATACTGCAAGGCATAAAAAAGAGTTCTATATATCATCAGGGCAATACTTGTAGTTTTATCTTATAATTTAATCAATTTGAAAAGCTTTGTCTTATGAAATAGGAAATTGAAAACTGTTTTTTTCGATTAATATTTATTTTTGTTGAAACATGAAAATTTAGATTATTGTCAGCACAAAAACGAGGAGTATTGTTAAAAAATTTTAAATATTTTTTTCTTTTCTGGTTAGTTCATAATTTAAATAAGAGATGGGAGAGTATAATTATCGTTAAATTGATAATATACACTGTTTATAGTTTTTATTATCTTTACACTGCGTCATCAAAAAATTTTTGAAAATATTGAGACAGTGTGAAACGTGAGAACAAAGCCCCCTAATTCCGTTATTTTTGCTCCTTAATATAGTTGACAGATTTATGTTCGGAGTCTGAACTCCTGAAAATATTCTAACCATATGTTAAACTTAAATCGCGGAACCCTTATTTTATTTCTTTTATATTATCAAATTTATTCGATTTCATATTTTCGTAATACTCATAATTTATATATTTTTGACAATTTTTATTACTCCAAATGCTCAATATATATTTATATTCAATTTTTAACTTTATTTTAAATTGCATTATTTAGTATAAAAATACATAGCACGTTATATCGTGGCTCTTTTTCGATTTTATGTTCAGCATATTCATTTCAAATAAAATTTTTAGTGTTGTTGAGAAAACTCAGATCTTACAGTATGATGACCTAAAAATCAACCGATTGTGATTTAAATGTCTACTTTAAACTAATATATTTTTTCTAAATTTTCATTTAAATTTTCGTTACTTTTTGATATAATGGTCAAGAATAAGAAGATAGGATCTTAATAATATTTTGAACTAATAAGAGAAGGTATTTCATGTTCAGTCGATATCAAAATAAGAACATGAAATTAAAGTAGCAAGTCGTTGAAAAACTCATCTGTGCTAGTGGAACAGATAACTGCTGAATAGTGACGCATCAAAAACGAATTCGGACGAGCTCAGAACGATTTTCGTTTATCAAGTATGATTCACCGCCAAATGTAACTTATTTTTTTGAATTTTTTCCTTATTTTAATAAATTTTCATAATCGTATCAATTTTGTATAATCAAACAATTTTATCTATCTTTTTATCGAACATTTGTATTTATATTACATTAAATAATAATAAGTCTATTAACACACGCTTAATTTTTTAAAAGGAATGCTTCCAAATACATCTCTAAAAGGTAAAAAATTCATATATATTTAGTGTATGTTCTTAATGATTAATATCTCTAAGCTGATAGAAGGCTATTATATTGTATAACATTATGATTGCACTTTGCAATCTGGCTCAAAAATTGTAAGAATATAATTCAAGAGAAGAAATGTTATATCAAAATAAAAACTCTTCCATTTTCTGTAATTGGCACCATATTTACACAAGTTTTCGGGTCAATCCTATATGCATTTATTAAAATTTGTTTTAGCAGCATTTTATCGCGTTTGTAACCCCTAAATAATATGGAAAATATGAAATTTAAATATGGAATCCTATTAAATGGATTTGTTTACTTAGCCTTGTAAAAATTAAGATTGAGTTTTTGATATTGTCTTATATTTATGGCATTATACTAATTTACGTTCTTCACGATACTTATCGCCAACTTGCAATTCTCGATATAAATGCAGACAATTTACTGCGTCATCAAAAGAGTTATGATTGTCCTAACCATTATTCTGTTGTTTCATTTGGTCAACGTAAGCTAAAACCATGTCACGTAAAGAAAGTCTACTTGATGTTAACCAGAAACTTATATATCAACTTCGATTATGTGAATGAATCTATTGAAAAAACAAAGTTGTGAATACCGAGTGAGGAAATCATTCACTCTATTGATAGTGACAATTTACGAATATTTAAATTTAAATAACTAAATTGCAAATTAAAACTACAAGATCACGTTGTATTATGGTTTATATAATAACCTAAAACATCCAGAACTTGGGCTTTAATTTAACGGATATCTACACCAGAAATAAATTGTTAAATTTTTCGAATTTTAATAAGACGCATTTTAGGTGTTCCTTTATACGTTGAGCGAAAATACGAGTTTAAAGTTTTTGATGCTTTTTTCGCAACGATTTTAAATCGCATAAAATTTTCTTGGTCTTGTATGACTTTTTATTTAACTTATAGAAAGTTCAATTTTAAAAAAGCGAAATCGGACAAAAAACAGAGAGAGGATAACCTACCGTTAATCGGATATGCTGAACGGAAAGTTGCGTAATTTTTTTGGAGGCAATTCGTTTTTTCTTATTGGCGGCATGTCGTGTTTACCGCTTAAATAACAAAAAATCATTTTAAATGGTATTTATTTAAATAGAATAGTTATTTTCTTATTATTTATAGTGTAAATTATTGTGCTAAACTATTTTAACTAAACCAAAATGCTAAAATATTTTAATGTTGAATGGTTTAAATATAAAATCTAATTTTTTCTCTCTCCCTAAGTTTGAGTTCTTTGCGATTTTAAAAATCAAAATTCTGTATGATATTTGTTAATTATAATTAAAAATTAGGAGTTTGGGAGAATGAAAAAAATAAATTAAAGTTAAATTAATTGAAGTGTAAAATCAGCAACATATATATTCTTACTAATCAAATATTTTCTAATGAAATTAAGCTTGTTAAAACAATTGAAACTTTCACATCTTGCTTATTTCGCGATTATTTCTTTAAGCATGTAGCTAAAAATTAAAAAGGATGAAGTAAGTTTTTTCTATTACTCATCTTTTTTTCTAATAAATGTATTAATTAATTCGTGTTTATTTTTTATCCAGTTTTAATTAAGGAATATATTTATCAACATCTCACTTGATAATTGAGTTTACAACGAAATATTTTCACTTTCGACTCAAATGAATACTTTTTGCTTATGAGTTAATAAAAAACTGCTTAGATCATGCTATCTGAAACAGAACTTGTTTTGACCTTGTATAAGGACTATCTCAGGCCATAAAATTCTAATGTTCTGACAAAAAGCTTATGATCAAATTTTTATTACTTATGAACTTCTTTACTTTTCTTTCTTTTATAGGTCTGCATGAAACGAAAATAAGAATGGAGTACCACATTTTTCCATTCGCATCAATGGGAATGGGGAGAAATAAGATTTGGAAATTTTTTACAAAAAATTTTTCTTAAAATTTCTTAGAAGCTTATTTTTTTAAGGATTCATAAGAATAAAAAGTTATCAATCAATCCTGGATTTAATAACGAACTTCGATTGATATTGTTAGACTAACTTAGCTGAAATGGCGCTCATTTGTGAGATTTTTTGTAGGTATTGATTCAACAAACTCGGCACAAAGAGACACTTTCAACTGTGCAGATTTTAAATAAATATTTTGGAGATAGACTTCTCTTGTGAGGCTAATTCTTCTATTACAATGAATTGAGAAGGAATAAGAATGAGTTTTTACTCTATTGTAGAATTAGACTTTTTTGAATTTCTGTTTTTTATCCGATAGAAAAGCAACATTGATTCTTAAAATACCAAAATTTCAGAAATCTTTAAATTCTTTTGGATATTGTAGCGCATATAATTTTATTTGAGTTTACGGTTTACGATGTTATGTAAACTGAATTAAATAGAGAAATTCAATTTATGAATGTTTTTATGTGACAAAAGTGATTCAGAGAAAATATCAAATGAAACAAAATGTTTGTACTTTAGTAAATTCAATTTGAAGTTATAAAACGACGGACATTGTTTAATGTTTCAAAACGAATTTAAAATATAATAAAAATTTGGTTACTTTAAAGTGTTTAATTTAATCAGAAAAAAATAAAAATTCACAATCAACAAAAGTTTAAAACAAATAATAATAATAAATTTTATGTTCACTTTCAAGCTGCTTCACTTTTCGAATATTTACCGCTGTATCCGAAGATAAAAATTAATTTTTGTTTACATTCACTCGGAAGCGATTTGCGCTTTTTCACAAATTCGGAAAATAAATTCGAATATTTTGTGCACGTAATGTTTATGAACAATAACTTAATCATTGACAAATGTAAATATATTATACAGCAAATATTATTTCTCCAGCTTATATTCATTTTTTTAAACAAAATTTGCTTTGAAAAAATATTTACTTTTTACTTATAAATCTATACACACAAAAACTTTGTGAAAGCTTTAGATTTAAAAGTCGAAAATCAATATTTAAAACTGACAAATATTCAGATAAGTTAAACAGATTATCCAATTGTTAAAGAGACATGCACAAAATCCTTAATCAAAATTCAAGTGATTAAATTCAAATTATCAAAATTTATTTAATCTACAAAAAATATTTTCTCCGTAAAAAAGGCTTATAATTAACAAAAATATGCTCATTGCAAATACTCTGTCGAGTTGAGAAAAATTAGGAGCTTGAAAGTAAAAAAATATAAAACTTCACCTTGCTATCAAGCTTTAAAAGTGAATATTTTCATTTAAAGTGTATTTATATTATTTAATCTTTTTTTTAAGTCATGCTCAAATATATAAAATCAACACCATCTTTACTTCTTATTTATTACCGTACAATTAATGTTCAAAATATTTTTTGAATATAAATTTAGGTTTGAGTCGTAAAATTAATGTGTAAATAGAGGCTCAATTATAGTCTACATGAAAAGTATATTACGATTTGTCTTGGAGAAATGAAGCGTTTCACAATTTTATTTGCTATAGAAGTAAATCATTGCGATAAATAATGAATCAAGAACAATGAAAATAAATGTGTCTCGAGCTAAGCAATAATTTTTCAAGCAATTTAAGCGTCGCCAAAAATTGTCATTTTATATTTCGAATATCAAAATTTATCCTTCCTATAGATTCTCTTGAAATTTGAGGATCTAAGCTTTAGCTGAACAAAATTCATTTAAAACGAATTCGAATTCTGTGAATTTGCTACAATATTTGAATAATGTAATATAAAATTTAAATTTTTCTCTTGATATAAAGTGGAATATAAAATGGCATATACACAGTGATTTTAATAAAACTTTTAAAGTATGAAAATCAAATCTCAAATTAAAAGAGCGAAAATTTTTAAAGTTGCATAAGTTAACATAGCAATTCTGTAAGAATCCTTAAATATAAACTTTTAAATTTTTATATTTCCTTAAATAATTAAACAGAAATAGTGAAATTGTGCTTAAAGTTAAAAAGAATTTTTCGAGTAAAAATCAAAAATTAATAAAAAATTTAAAATTTAAATTTGAATGAAAAATTTTTGTTCATAATGAATTCAAAAAAGTGTTTCAGGCTAGAGAAACTCAATCTCAACCTAAAAATCTTGTCGAAAATAGTCAGGTAAAAGTATAAAGAGTAAACTGGAAAATGATGAATTGACGTCAAGGAAACTATTCGACATAAATGTAATCTTTTCATGTTTGAAAAATTCATTGTTAAGAAATGACAAGAAGTTCAAAAGCTCTAAAATTACTGCACTGAAAACAGCGCAGATTCTCGCTTAGAAGCCATCTCATATAACAAAGGTATATTGACAAGCTATGTTCGAAGGAAATATATTGGAATAGTTTTCTTTTTCATCAAAGCTGAAAGATCGGCTAAAATTTTTATCGAATACACTTCATAACACCTGTGAAAATATGCAAAAAGCAAAAAAATTTGCATTTTAGTTAGTAAGAAACCAGCAGAAAAAAGGATAATGATGAGGTATCACTGCATCTGGAGTAGCAGAGAGAATGAAAGGGCATATTTTCACAACAAATTCTCGCTAAGATTTACTTCACCAACACTATGAACACACAACAGTATTTTAAGCGATGAAAATTTAGTGAATTTGGATGCGAAAAATGGCTTTTTTCAACAGAAAAGAATAGGTTAACATAAAAAATTTTAAGAAAAACTGTCTCATCGTAAAACATTGTTCAAATGTCAAAGGAATAGATCAAAATGTTGAATGACTACGTACACAGTGTTCCGGATTTGATACTGAACACGATAAAAGAGCTTCAACTAGCGATATCTCTAAAATTTTTTAAATTTATAGAAAAAGTTAAGCTCTCTTTCGATAATCAAAACGTCTTATTTTGAATCGGGAGTACATAAATGAGAAAGTTGTATTTTTGAACTCATATAAGAATAAGTAATTAAATTAAATAGCTAATTCTTGTTTAGTTTAATTTAAGTATGATATAGAGGTGGAAACGGGATGAAAATGAAAATCCCGAATCTGCCCGTAACCCGTAAGCTAAAAGGCTTTCCCGTCCCGTAAATCCCTGTCCCATAAATATCGTATCCTGTATCCTGTAAATCCCGTACTTGTTAACCCTTCCCACAAGTTAAACCCGTGATTTATATAACTTTTTTAACCATAATAAACCGTATAAGTACAATAAAATAGAATTGTGCAAACCATTACCGCACTTCATTCCCATCTCAAAAAAAAATTATAAATTTTTTTAAAATGTCCATCCCATTAGCAACTCATTTTCACGTCATTCTTTACCGTTTCTTAACAGAACTGTTTTAATTTCAACTTTGCTGGTCTGAAAATAACAGACTTTTACTCTTGATTTGATCAAATTATCGATCAAATTTTGTTCATACTCGCAAATAATAATTTTTAATATAATTTCTATTTTAGATAAATTATTGTTTCGCTTACTTTACAGTTTAAATTATTCCTATTCCTCCCACTCCTTTCAATTCTATACCACTCCCAAGTAACAAGAAATATATAAATAATATATTTTTTAGGTAAAGAAATATATTGTTTTTTGTGCACTTTTCAATATATCGCAAATATATTGATACAACACAATTTTCAATATAATGCTCAAAATATATTGAAAATATAATAAAAGTTAATATATTGTAGCGATATGTTTAAAAAATATATTTAAAATAAAATACAATT
>NCKU01005410.1:0-10179 GCA_003675995.1 Dinothrombium tinctorium
TAGATGCATTAAGTTAGCTAATTGTTATATTTAAAACTATTTATCCTTCATCAATTGAAAGCAAACTCTTTTGCAGTGCAAAAAAATATTTATCATGGGAACTCGTCCAAGATAATTATAGAAAATTTGAATTTAAAAATTTTTCATATTTTTCGAAAAAGTAGAAGTTTGTTTTAAAACTTATTTCTTTAGGCAAATCATTTAAGAAAAGAGAATCTTTAAACAACAGAAAATTTTTTGACACTATGAGTCTTTTATTTTTCAATGCCTCTGATTGACCTCTTCTATCGTTTTCATCAAATTTTATGTTTTCTTTCTAACGAAGCTTTCCAAAAATTTGGGTTTTACATATGGAAAAACGTACAGTTTCTGAAAAAAATGTTTGTCACAGCGATAATTGATCGAGATTTTCTAAGTGCCCGTCTCCCGAGCTGAAATTTAGACTAATTTATAAACCCAGAAAATTACTAACAAATATTGGGCAATAAAAACCATTAAAAGGTCAATGTTACAGATACAATTAATTTCTGAACTTACCTTTGATGATATCGAAAAACCGTGAGTTAAACTCAAAAGGA
This sequence comes from Dinothrombium tinctorium, assembly GCA_003675995.1. Classification (NCBI taxonomy): domain Eukaryota; kingdom Metazoa; phylum Arthropoda; class Arachnida; order Trombidiformes; family Trombidiidae; genus Dinothrombium; species Dinothrombium tinctorium. The sequence continues at coordinate 579 of NCKU01005410.1, forward strand.
TTGCACAGAGCACTCGTTTAACAAAGAAAAAATGATTAAAAAATGAATTAAATTTTGAACCAAAACAAGTCGCACTGTAATCATTGCACACTTTAATTTCTCATTTTTAATGTTAATTTCGAAAAAAGAAACGAAATGAAGTAAAAATTAAGTGCGAATTTTGCATTTTCAATTAAAATGAGCATTTCTCTTTAAATTGACCTTTAACTGCAATCGCATTGAAATACGATATTTAAACTCGATAAAATGAGTTTTCCAATTTTCCGATGACTTTACGAACAGCAAGCAACTAATATGCATATCGAAAGTCCATTTTCTGAAACAAAAATGAATCTGTCGAATTAAACATTCGGTTCCTCATTCCATGTCCCAGCACCCAAAGTTAGAAAAAGTTAAAAGTTTTTTCCCTTAACTTTTGCTTTAGAAATTCTTTAAAATGATTTAAATATTAAACACTTCTTTCTAACTTTTTCTTTCCAACGAACACAAAAGCAGTTAAGCTTACTCGTGATAAAATCGCCATATGAAAAACAATTAAAATTATTTTTCATTCCACAAAACGATGTGCTTTTAGTTGTAGGAAACTTTTCTGTCACCGGTATTACATATAAACAGCGTATTAAAGCAGATTATAACAAACATTTTGTCAGGAGATGTATTGAAGCTTCGTTTTTGCTACATAAAAAAGAGAAGTGAAAATGATGATAATTTATTATTATTGCGCATTCTGTAAAACGAGCATTTGGTTCACATCCGGCAATTTCACATAAATTTAAACACTTATTACCAGTTAACAATTTTAAATGTACAATAACCTGTGGATGTTCGCTTTGTTTACTCGCACGTCGATCGTTTCAGAACACATCCTCGAACTATGGTTTACGCTTTTTTTGTGAATCAAAAATTAATTTCCCAGATAATTAAACAGTAATAAGTTTTTTATTATATGTAAGCTGAATTAATGGTTCTCAAACATTAACTATCACTAAACACGCTCTCGAGTTAATTTATTTGTCGTGTTAAATGTGATACTAATAATAGTGTAAAACAAATATTTTCTGCAATTCTCTTAAGTAAGTAAGCTTTTCAACTTATTTGAATTTTTTTAAGTGCTTTCTTTGATTAATTTTATTGTTTAATTGAGTAGAAAATTCGCAGTGAGTAAAGTTTTCGCTTCTCTAATTACAAAGTTCGATCGAAAACGTTGCTGCTTTGTCATTAAAAATGAAAAATTAATGAAATTCAAATGCAAAATGAAAAAAAAGTGAAAAAGATTTTTCGCTTTTCAGTATTTTTGCTTATAAAAAGAATTTTCTTTCGTCTCGAAAAATGAATGAACAAATATTAAATTCTATCTGCTTTAAGTATATAGAAAACGAATAGGTAAAGTTAAAACCGTTTAAATTGATGTTTCTAACAGAAATTACAAATCAATTTATTTCCTCCAAATGTTTCTTATTCGCTCAGTTTTTTTTACATTCAATTTTTGTTTACAACTTTACCGAAAACAATTACATTGCCAATGCTCTAAATGTCAAAATTGAAAAAATTATTTAGTTCTTTAATTCGTAAAAAGTGTTTTCGAAGGAAAAATGAAATTTTTGCTTTAGTATATTTAAAATCAATATAACGTACCAAAGCAAAAGTTTACTTTTGTTTGAAATTTGAAAATCTTTTCTTGTTAGAGTCGAAAATGCATGTCCAAATACATTATCATTGCATCGATCGAACTTAACAGCTATTTAATTTAAGCATGAATATCATTTTAAATTTCTGAAAGCTTGAAACGAGATTTTTGTATTTTTCGTTTTATGAGATTTCGAGATACTATGATCGCAGACGAGAAATATGAATTATTAAGTTAATTGAGTATTGAAACATCAAGAATACGATGGCGTTAAAGCAAATTAAGCAAATTTCAAAGGAGTGGCAAATATTTATAAATTTTAGTTGTTAAATATTCTCAATTGAACGAATTTATTCCGAAAGGCCCTTTTGGAATAAATTAATTCAATTATTGTGTGAGAAATAAAATTTATTTTTAAATTTTCAAATCATTTTAGTTTTGATGTATAATTTATTAATAATACAGAAAGCAGTAATATTCCAAAGGTACACAACTATGAAGAAGTTCTAAGATCGCGAATAGCCTATAGTTATGACCTAGTGGTCGATCCTGATTGAAAAAACATCGTAAAACCTAAGGCATATGCAAGAGAAAATAATAAATTGATTAAATAGCAAGCTACACTCAAGCAATATGAAATAGCAATACTATTCACTATATATTCACTATAGCAAGCTAAATGAAACAAAAAAGCAAATATTTTTGTTAGCTATGTAGTGTTTATGTAGAAATAAACGTGATAGAATATCCCAATATTGAAGAAAGCTATTCTTTATTTTACAAAAATGTTCGATTAACTTTCGAGCAAAGCATGCTTTGCGAGAAACTTTGTATCCGAATTAACATAACCACGAGTGAAATAATTTTTTAATTTTACTTTCGCATAAATGTGAGCGAAACACAAACAAACTTTTTCATTGATACACAATTTTGTTCGCTTCGAAAGCGAGAAACAGAAAAGCCTTTTACAAATATTTGCTGCGAAATCAAACTTAAACACAAGTAGCGAGAAAAAGCTTTACGAGCGCTTTTACTTTTCGAAAATGCACTATCAAACGGATGCGGGCCACGGATGCGATTTGCGAAAATGATTTGAACACAAACTTAGAATTCTGAGGACAAAGGCATTTATCTTTCCGAGAAAGATTATTCTTGAAAAATAAAAAATTGTTTTCTTTTTGTGTGTGACTTTTTCAAAACTTTCTTTTTCTTTTCGAGAATTCGCTTTTCGTGATCGTAACGATATTCTTAAGACCTGGAATTTAATCATTCTTTTCTTAATACGAGAGGATTTCCTGAAAAATTCATGTTTTCCGTCGTTAAAAACATCCGCTGAAAAGGCGAAAAAAAAATTGGGAAAATTTCCTTCACTTAATTCGTGTACTTTGATGAGTTAAGCCATCATGCGTTTGAATTTACTCGTTTTTCTCGCTATTTCATGTAAGTTTACTTCGAAATTTTTGCAATTAAAAAATTAAATAATTTTTTAAAACAATATTCTAGGTTCTATCGCAAAAAGCTGTCCCACTGGATGGGAAAACTTTCGAAACACAAAATGCATCAAATATTTTCCGGTGAATAAGAATTATTTTCAAGCGAAAGCGCATTGCAAAGAGCTGAATGCGAGTTTGGTCACAATTTCATCTTATGAAGAAGAAGACTTCATTGAAACGATGGCAAAGCGGCATTCGAAAATGAGTGGCGTTCACTGGGCTTGGATCGGAGCGACTAGACCTCATGAAAACACAAATGTTTTTCAGTGGCAAAATGGTTCGGAACTCAATTTCACGCGATGGAGAAGTGGGTGTCCTGATAACAGAAAAGGAGAAAATTGCGTTTTGATGACTATTTTCAAAGATAGACCAAGCCATTGGTGCAATTTTAAGTGCGATTCTAATCACGATCACGTTGTGTGCGAAAAACCATGGACCAACGAGTACCAAACAGAAACCTCGACTAATTCTGTGAGTTACACAGAAGAAACTTACGATGGGCCATGTCCAATCGGTTGGGGATTTCATAGTGGCAAGTGTTATAAACTTCACAACGCTAACGTGACTGGAGACGAAGCTCGGCACATTTGCAAGCACGAATACAATGCTACTATGCTTACAATCCATTCGGAAGAAGAGCAAACTTTTATCATCGATTACATCTTCTACGAGAATGGAGCGAAAGAGGCGTTTTGGATCGGCTTAAAGAGAAGAGCTGAAAATGACACAACTTTTCTTTGGATCGACAATCAACCACTTGATTATCAAAATTGGGGTTTCGGCGAACCTGATAATCGATTCGTTCTCGGGCCTGAAAATTGTGTAATCGTCAATGATATGAAATCCAATTTCGGGCGTTGGTGTGATGTGCCGTGTCATGTCGAGTTTTTATTAGTGTGCGAACGAAAGGCGAAATCAGTTTCGGGTTCAAGTACTGCGAGTGCTGTACCGAGTTCGCAACCGCGAATTGACAACAGTGGCAATGCGGAGAAAGGTTCAGCTTCGGATGATTCGGACAGTTCGCGAGCGGGAAAAACTCTTACAATACCAAAAGCTGTTTGCACAAGCAACATTTGGTGGTATGTTCTTGTCGTGTCCCTGCTGTTAATGATTGCTACGTTAGTTACTGTAATCCACATGTATCGCAAGAAGATTAACTTTAGCAACGCGTATTCATCGTCGCTTAATTTTTCGAACGTTTCGTATGATACGCGGAACAACGATTATAGTCAAGAGTGCGTTATTCCAGAGCCCGATTACTCAGAAATAACATATTCGGCCGCAGGTCACAAATATCCACCGAACAAGTAAACTTTTCGTTCAAAAATGATTGCTCAATTGAAAATCTGAATCTCTTTTAGTACTTTTCCATAATTAGGTACTTTGTATTACAAGAAAAGCTTTTATTTAAATTTAAAACTCAATAAAATGTTTTCTTTAATCATTTTTTGGATGTAATATTTAAAAGCGTTTATTAATTCGCGGCAATAGAGCAGAAGTTCATTTTTAAAAACTTTTGTATTTTAGTTTTAAGAAAATGAGCAACTTTGACTAAAAAAATTCGTAAAAATGTTTAAAGAATCAAACAAGCAGCGATACATTTGTTTAACGAGTGGTTTCGAAAAATCATTCTGCATACAGCGATCAATTATTTAAATACACAGCTATGCTTTTTGAATTTTAACCTCTCTGGATTCGGTATTTTCATTATTAACTTGCGCATTTAATTGAATAATATTGATTAACATGACCAGCGCTTTCATTTCCATTTCAAAAGCTCAAATTATTGAATTCATTATTGAAATATGGAATTTTGCTTTGATGAAGCAATCTAAAATGTTTTCACATTTAACATAAATGCCTAAACATGTTTCAGCAAAACTACTAAACTTTCCAATTACTCAGTCTGAAAATGATTTAAATATTAAGCAACAAGCGTATGTGATTTAAAAAGCAAATTTTCATTTTTAATATTTTTTCAAATATAAGATTTATTGACAATTGCACAAATAACTTGCTTTCACCCTTTTTTCCTGACAAAAACAAATCAAAGAAAAATGAAAAGTTTAAGAAAGTGAAAAAGCAAAAACAATTAATTACTTGTTATTTTTCCCACTGCTTTCAATCTCGTTAATTATCTGCCTTTGTTTTTATTCAGTAATTTTACAAAATCTGTTTTTTGTTGTTGAGCTTTGAGATAACAATTTTATCAAGCGCAAACCACAAGAAAGTGTCGCGTAGACTTCAAGAGTGCATGTGATCAAACCGAAATATACAATTTGCTCATTTTCTGTGCTCTATCATCTAATATAAAAACTATTTTAGAGGCCAACCTAAGAAATCAGCCTAAAATTTTCTCTCTCCTTTCAAAAAAGGTATTTGAATTAAAATCATAATGATTTTCTAAAATTTTCACTTGAATACATAGCAAAACCTAATCTTGCAAGATCGTGTTTGAAACTTTTGTTTGCGCTTTAATTAGACTTTTTAGAGAAAAGTGTTAATTGTTAAAGAGCATAAATTGGTGATTATAATAAGAAGCTCATTCTAAAGTGATTTCAGCTTTTCATTTGAAAGCTTGCAATTATTTTTCGGTTTCTCCAATTAATTTGAAAAAATCGATAAATTGATGCTTCATAGGATGTTAAATGAGTTCACAGTTTATTTTTGTTATAAACATTAGCATGTATGTATTGCTTGAAATACTTTTGAATATACTAATTTTTAATAGATCAAAATGACAAAGTCATACATTTCCAAGGAGTTCATAATTTTGCTAAAAGCTGATTCAACATTTTTGACTTAAACATGTTGTTGTCAGAAAGTTGAGATATTATTTCGTAAACATTTATATCAATCACATATTCAATCACTTATTAATAATTTTTTAATAGACAAAAACTTTTTCATTAAAATTTCATCATTTCTAAATGAAGCCAATATACGCAAGTTAATAATTTATTCAAAAAAATTAATAAATAATTAATTTTTCGAAACCTTATAAAGCTCGTAAGATTTCTCACAACTGTCAACATCTTGCCAGAACTATTTAACAAACATGATAACTCTTGAACTATTTTTTACAAAACAAAAAGTTACTGTAATAAATTATTCTTTGCTTATGTTAAGGTGTAATTTTACTCTACGGGCCGATTAGAGGAAATTAGTTTTGAAAATTTTTCTTTACAAGATCAGCGGCGTGAAGTCTATTTTTGCTTCCGACATTTTTAAAAGTTATTTAAGAATTTTTCTAACTTCTTTTTGTTTTGACTAACACAAAAGTAACTCAAATTGTAATGAAGTGATCACATGAAAAAATTGTAAAACTATTCTTCACTCACTTAAACACACATTTTTCTATTCACCTTTATTCGAATATACTGAAAGCTGTTTATTTTGCGACGATCAGGCCTTGTCGTCATAATAATTCAGGTCCGATGAGGAAGCGGATTTTTAGTTTGAAAAAATGGAAAATTAAATTGTAATTGTAATTTATTTAATAGAATAAGACATAAGTCCTTAAATGATAAAAAATTTTGAATAAATCTACAAGATTAATCACGAATATTGCACATTACGACTTTAAACTGCTTCAGCCTTTTCGCTGTTCTTGCATTGATGTACATTCTCGTTCCGCGTTGTGTCCTGTATTCGCTGTCATACTTTTTTAGCCATAAACTCTTACATTTCGACACTGCTTGATCATCTAAGGATTGTAAAGATTCTCCGATTAAGCGAGAAGATCTTTTAATAATACTTTCAAGAGATTTCCCTTCTGAACAAGATAGATCAAAGTAGAATGTGCTCAAACAGTACAAAAGGTGAGTGTTTATCATTGTAGAATAGAAAGTTCTTAATACTTTCTTATCAATTGTGATTCTTTTAAACATTTTGAGCTGAAATAGTCCAAAAAATTTAAAAAATGAAACCAGAAAAGTTTATTTGTGGATACAAATGGAAAAGTACAAGAAAGCAAATTAAGTAGAAAACAAAAATTACATGAACATAATCAATAATCTTGTAAAAAATCAATGCTTAACATTCGCTATCATTCTAAACACTCGATTTGTGCGACTTCCTTTATGCTAAATGTGCATGAGTTTTAATTCAGATATTTTCTTAGTGCTGCGATCAAAGTACGGCCTCATTTCCTCAAAATGAAGCAGTTCTAAGGTTACCAAGCGCTGTGTTTAATGAAAACAAATAACTTTTCTTTTCCGTCATTTTATATTCATAACTTTCAAGATTTCTAAAGATCTCATTTAATTAAGTTTCTCAAGAAAAATAAAAACATTAAAGTAAACAAATTCGAAACAATTGATTACATTAATTAATTTCTCAGAAATCGATAGCAAATGAGATTCCAAGTAATCAAGAATGACGAAAATTTCGCACAATTTTAAAGTATTTAACAAAGAAGTAAATTAAAGTTAATTTCAAAGTTACGAAAGTGAAATTTAAAATATTCATTTTAAACTAAAAATAAGTTTTAACGGCCAAATTTTATGTTTAATTATTAGGAATAAACATTTTTATGGTTTAAAACTTAAAAATTAAGTAGTTAAATATTTCACCAAAAAAGCGAAATTATATTACGTTTTACGTATTGAGAAAAAATTTTATTTTAAATATGTTTTGATGATTTCTAAATATCTCTTTTAAAATAAGCGATTTTATACGAAATTTCATCTATATTTTGAGTGTAATGAGAGTTTTCAAGTGAAAAGGCACTTTCATGTCACCTAATGTTCATCTTTATTTGACAAAAAATTTATTTGAGAACTAATTGTTCAGCTGTTTAAAGAAAAACCAAATATTGTGAAACTAAATGTGCAAGAAAACACGTTTAGAGTTAAAAATAGAGCATTTTAAAATTTTTGAGCTGAAGCATAATCCTTCTGTCGCTGAGAGTAAAAAAGTAAAAACGAAAAGTTAAAAGCTTATTAATGATATTGATTATGTGTATGAGACAAAAAAAAAGTTGAAGTTAGTCACATATTTTCGTGAATGAATAAATTTTAGATGCCTCATGGGTGTTCATTCGACATTCGAATGAAATGGAGTTTTAAGCTCTTTCACAAGCCAACCCAAACCATCTATTTCAGCTCATTTCAATCTTCAAATGGATAAAATTTAACAAAAAACTTAAAAGCAAATGAAATTATATGAAAATTTATGCGGATTTCATGTGATTTATATGATAATAAGTTTAAATATTGGGTTTTTGAATAATACAAATGCTTAGAAACAAGAAATTTTTGTTTTATTTGACTTATTATTTACTCTGTTTCCATTTTTAATTTTTCTAGAATTATGTAAATCACAGAAATGTTCAACCCTATTTTTATTTTCTTATGTAATTGAAAAGAAGTCTAAAACTTAAATACAACTGCTTTTATTCTTGTGTTTAAATAAAGCAAAATCTTCTCTTTTCTGTCATTTCATATTCATAACTTTTAAGATTTCATATAATTAAGTTTCTCGAGAAGTCAAGTATTAAAGAAAATAACTTCAAAAATCTATTGATTATATAATTTCTTTAATAAAATATCTTCGCAAATTAGATTCAAAAGGCAAAATTGAATCGAATTCAATAATTCTTTAATCGATTGTTTTTTGTCATAATTATTTTTCCATCTTTTCATTGTTTCTTTACCTGTTAGAAGACCAAATTTATTTTAAAATTTAATTAATCTATTTAACTTCATTCAGTCATTACTAAATTATACAATTAAATATTTATGAATTTTGTGAAGCAAAAAACTTATCCAAGAACAATACACACCAAAAAAGTAAAAATAAATGATAATTGCAAAGATTAAAACAAAATATTAAAAATTTAATAGACAAAGATTTAAAATTTAAACAAAGACCAACAAAAATGTTTTTTAAAGTCAATTACACAAAACTGATTTTATGAGTTCTAATTCTTCTCGACACTGTGTTTATCTTTAGTGTTGTGCAAATAATTATATTACAAATATTACAAACAACATAACTTCTACTGCTGTGCAATCGTTGCCTTACTTCTTTACACAACATTATAATTTTACTACTTCTATAATTTTGAAGATGTGAGCGTTCTGCATTCTGCACGTTCTGTGATAGTATATAAGAAGGCTCACAACAATATTTGAGGACTTTCGCTTTTGCTTTGAAGCTGTGAACGTTCATATCATTATTTTGTTTCTTTTCGAATAAACTTGAATTTGTTCATTTAAGCAGTATTGTCTCACAATTTTTGGCGCAGTCGAAATCGGATAAAGCGAGGGAAAACGAAAGCAATGGAAGCAGAGTTTTTGAAGAAGATTCTCAAGAAAACCACGGATTCGAATTTTCTCAGACAGCACTTCAAAGTTGTAACAATTAAAGAGGAATTGAGAATGCGAAATTTAGATGATAGCGGTACCGTCGAAGAAGTTTGCATTCGTTTAGTGGAGGACAATTTAAGAGAAGCAGAGAAGAGAAAGAATTCGAGAAG
>NCKU01005411.1:0-10177 GCA_003675995.1 Dinothrombium tinctorium
AGTTTTTAAACGCAATGCTCTCAAGTGTATTTCAAAAAGCATAAAAAGTTTTCATACAACTTCTTGACTGATAACGCAATCTTCTTTACTGTCAAGCCTCTTGTCTAAATGCATTTTCAAAATTGTTCGCTTTGAGTTGTAATTTGAAAAGATAAAAAACATTTTAGCAAAGATCAAAGCAATAATCGAACGAGTTTTTCATTAACTTTCAATTGCTTTATTTTGAATTTTGTGAATTTAAAAAAAAAATGATTGAGAAAATTTTAAACTTTTTGCTTCTTGTTAATTTCTTAAATGCTGTCATATCTATCAGCATAAGGCTAGAGAGTAAGTAAGTAACATTTCTTCAATATTTTTTAGTGAAAACGAATTTTTAGATAACAACGTTCAAGATTATCCGAATTTTAAATGTCGAATTGAAATCGATTGCGGCAATCCTTGCGTTATAATGTGGAACAAAATTTACAATTACTCATTGTTCGTATTTCCTGGTAAGTTATGCGACAAAAGTTGCTTAATTTGCTTATTTTTTCGAAATAAATTTWCAGAGAAAGAAATGTTTGTAAGTAGCATCATGCTGGTTCCTTTGCAAATCAAAGATGCAAATGCTTCGATTGCATTCGAATATAAGTGAGAATTTTTTCAATTTTTTAAAATCAAATATTTTCACGATTTAAATTACTAAACCAACAGAAAGCATTTGGAAAAGCGTAAACGATGCGTTAAAAATGAATATCATGACATCTACTCTAGTCACGTTGATCCACCGTTAGGCTGTCCATTTTTCGGTAAACCATTTAGAGTAGAAGGACAATTAGGAACTTCGTGGTACGCAACACGAACTGATTACGAGTATCAACCGGTAAACGAAAGTTTTATTTTTTAGAACTTATTCAGCTATGGTAAATAATGTTAGAATTTTTATGATAATTTAATATCAAATTTGTTTAGAAAACTGTACACAAAGAGTTATAAGATAACTTTTTATATTTTCATAGAAATCGATAAAAGAATTTTTCATTTTATCAGGTGATTTCGGCAGTGAACGAAATTTATGCGTTTGCCAACGTGAGAATTCGTAAGAAAAATGGTGAATTGCGAAAAGAAGGGAATGCGGCTGTTTGTAGTCAAAAGCTTCATATAATATTACTAGATGAACGCGAAACAGATTCATTTTCAAACGAAGATGCAATATAGAGTACTGAGCAACTGTTTTTAGGTTTTCGCTTTGCATTCTCGACTTGTTTTTCGTAAATAAAACATGTTCATGCAACAAATATTGTTTAAGTAATTCAAAGAAATTATTTTAAAATTTACAAAATCTTTTCAAATTTTTCATTAAAAAAAGAAAAATAATTGAAATATACGAACAGAAAGCAATTTCAAAGTCATGTTTTGAAATGATTTGAATTTCTTTCTGAAATTAATGAAATTACATTAACTACTGTTATGGAACAGCGGTTCCCTAACTAAGGCAATGCGAACCTCCGCCTTTCCATGTCCGCTCCGTCGTCGCTAACCGTCGCACGACTCACACCCATATTTTCGGCATTCCGTAATAAAGTCCTTTCTTTCACCTTTCCATCTCTTATCGGATTCATTCCCGATTAACGGAACAGTTCATAACACTACCTCTTAATCTTCGTGTTAGGAAAAACGCGCAAGCATATTTTCAGCATTTTTTAAAATCATAAGAAAAGTGTTTTTAAAAAAAGATTAAAAAATTTATTATGATCTAGGCGAATAGTGTTTGTGAAAATCAAATTTAACAAATTCTAAAGGCAAATTTTTATGAAAAAATTGTTAAAAACTCATGAAAATTAAATGAAAATAGCGTAGTCACAAGCGAAAAATTTTATTCAAACGAAACAACGAATTCAGTGAAAATAAAAATAAAACAGAACATCATTAAAAAAAATAATCATAAGAGCAGAAATCAAGTAAATCAAAGCAATAAAAATCCTTAAAAAGATTAATTCCGCAAGATTAATGTCCAACAGCTTTTCATTAGTAGTCAATCGTGTATTCCTTTTGTGCTTTACTACTAGTGGTAAAGCTGTGGTCTTTACCGCTCACTCTCGATGACGATCTTCGTTGAACATTGCCACTAGCAGTGATATGCACTTGCCTACGGCCTTGGTTGTTGGTGTATTTTACACGTGCAGTTGATTGAGCATCAACTTTATCGTTATGCTGGTTACTTCCAGCGTTGTTGTGTCTACTTATTTGCGAATTCGCTCTCACTTCCCAAGTTTGTTGCTGGTCATCATTTCGGGTCTTTAGAATGCTGATTCTGCCATTTCCTTGTATCTGAGCATTCACATTTACACGCCGACCATTTACTCGAGCTTTTGACTTTTCTGAGTAATTCACTTGAAATTGTGTTGAATTCTGGCCTTGCCGCTGGTCCGAATATATTTGAACGTTTCCATTCACATCACCATCGATATCGAACTTTTGTGTTTGTCCACTCGATCGATTTTCAACGTCCAATTGATTTCTTGACCTCGATCTTGATTTGATCTCCGCATTTTGGTCGTTGAATAAATAGTGGGCCAAATGCTGTTGTAGATCGTCGAATGCGTTGTCCGGATATTCGTCATTCATATCTCGTTGTTGTATTCTGTAATAAAAAATGAATGAAAAACTCCAATGGTTACGAAAAATCTTTACGCATTGTGAATAAGATTCGCCAAATTTTCAGGAGTCATGTGTAGGTCAAGTGAATTAAGCTGAGCATCGTGAGCGAATGAAAATGCAGCCAGAGCAAACAAACAAATAAATTGCTTCATCTTGATTCTCTCACACAAATAGACTAACTGAAATTCGGCATATGAAGCACTTTTTTATACTCGCTGATCACGTTCAAAATTGGTGAAATTTAGTGATCCTTGCTTATTCTCTACTAATTTTCGATAAATTTTCTTATTGTCTTCTGTTCCTGTTTTTTTAAAAATAAAATTTTCCATATTAATCACTAGAGCCGTTTGAGGATATTTTTTTTCAATTGAATTGATAATAAGTAACAAACAATTTTTCAGCCGCTTTCGAGACAAACTTAGGATTCAACTGATATTTTCTCAAAACATATTTGCATCTTTTGCAATTTAATTAAAGTAAAATTAATTGCCTCTGACCTGAACTTTTATAAAACGATTTAAAACTTTTTATTATAAATATTTTTTTTAATGATGTTCTGTTTTATTTTTATTTTCACTGAATTCGTTGTTTCGTTTGAATAAAATTTTTCGCTTGTGACTACGCTATTTTCATTTAATTCTCATGAGTTTTTAACAATTTTTTCATTAAAATTTGCCTTTAGAATTTGTTAAATTTGATTTTCACAAACACTATTCGCCTAGATCATAATAAATAACAGTGACATAACTCCTGTTTTCAAAATTTAATCTCACTACACACCATACACGTATTCCTTTGTTTGATTTCAATTTTTTCTTTCTATTTGTTATTCATATCATTTTTTGTGAAGGCAAAAAATAAATGCTAATTAACTCATCACAATAAAAATCGTAAAGCTATGTTTAATTTACATAAGAAATTCCTCTAATTTAAATCTTTTTTTTTAAAGGTAATTTTATTTGATAAGAATAAAAATTCTTCTTCAGACACTTACTATATCTGACTCTTATCTTACTGTTCGCCTTCTCTCGTTTTATCTCTTAGCTCAACTTCGCTATACTTTGCCACTAAGTTTTGTTAATTTTCTTAAAAAATTGTTTTTCTCCCTTATAATCGTTTTTTGAGCTTTAATTTTAATTCTTGTTTATTTAAAAAGCAAATATTTTTATCAATAGGGTTTTCAATATTATTTTTATATCTACATAAACGTAGATGCAATTGACGCTTGACAACTTCAATAAATTATCTTATTTTAATTTTCGATTACTCAAAATTAAATTCTTGTGAAAACTATTTGTGAAAAATAGATTTAAATGCATATTAACCTAATTGTGCGTGGAAACAAATGCGACGATTGCAAATCAAATTTATTTTGTCTGCATTTTTAAATTTTTTTTAGGACTCGCTCATGAAGTTTCGTAGAAAAAAATGTTTGTTCCAGCGATAATTGGTACTAATCAAGCTAATAGTTTGTCTTACGATTTTAAAATAAAACTTTTTTATAAAAAGGAGAAGTTAATAGCGATAAAAGCCAACGAAGCAATTTTTGTTTGCTGTTACATTTGATCGTATTTAAAAACCGTGTGTTTAAATAAAAACGCTTGAGCATTACATAGAACTATCGTTAGAAACAGAGTCGATGTTTGTTGAATTATTTTTTTTATAAAACGCAACAAATCGACTCAAAATCAGCTCTCTTTTATTTGTGAACGTTTACTGCACATTTATTGAGTTAATTGAATAATTAATAAGGCAAAATAAATATAACAAAACAATTTTTTACAAATTTAAAAGAGGGTTTACTATTTAGATGTAAATCGAATGTTATTTTTATAAGATTCATTTTAGTTTTAAATCGGATCCACAATGAAGAGCAGTCAAAAAATTATTTCAAGTTTATCTTTATGAAAAAAAAACTAAAGAAATTTGACTGTTTTTTATTATTTACATTTTTCAAAATTATTTTTTCTTTGTTAAACAAAATCGAATGAGTTTTAAATGAATTTAAATGAATATTTAGAAAATTTATAACTGAATCAGTTGAAATAGAGCAAAAAAACATTAACTTTAAACTGTTTTCTGAGTGATCTAAAATTATGAAAAAGCTTCAAACTCAAATTTTAGTGAATCTTTCTTTGTGAGTCTAAACACGATTTTCATAATAGTATTTTTGCTTCTTTGGTGTCATTCAGGATGCTCAATTGAATTCATTTGAGTAGAAAATGACTCTTGAAAGCTTTGCCAATCTTATTCATAACGTGTTATGATTTTCTGTAAACTTTTGAGTTTTTAATGTTTTCTTTTTATAGAAGACTAGAAGTGAATATCTGGGCAATGCATTAGACCATCTGCAACAGCACTTGGCTCACTATTTAGTCGAGAACCAAAGTGCAAAGATCAAATCGAGGTGAAGATAAAACAACGACATGCATATTAAAAATCAATTCAGGGGAAGATTAAAAGAATGAAATCTTTGTTAAAGTGAAGTTCAATTCAATAAGATCAAGGTGCAAAGCCAGAATTAAACATAATTTCAAGTCAATTCAAATATTCTAATTCGAGTAAGAGGTCAGCGTGTAAATGTAAATACGCACATTCAAAGAAATAGAAAAAATTATATTATCGGCCCTAAAATGACGAAAATTTTCCGACTAGAAGCGAATTCTGATTTAAGTCAAAATAACAATCAACATAATTTCAATGTAAACATTTAGTAGGTAAAATACATCAACAACCAGCGTTTTATATCAATAAAAATCACTGCTTGTGGTATTGTTAAAATAACAAACAAAGTTAACGATAAAAACCTTTAGATTCACCATTTTAGATTTAGAACGAGACAAAAACTTTTCCGCTTCACATTTAATTTTGATTTATATTTTGCAGTTGCTGATGAAAACTTTCTGTTAATTGCATCATGAAAACTATCAAAGCCAGCCATTAGATAAACTGCAATCATTTTCATTGTTTTTCAATATTCATCGCCGAACGATCTTGCATAAATTATTTTTAAGTTTTTATTTAATCGAAAAATGAACAATAAAAATAATCGTGAAAACATCGGCAGCGCGAGGCAAAGATCAGCAACATTCACCGAGTTTCTGCGTGATCGGCGACTATAAAAAGCGATCTCAAAAAGCAAATTTCATTAAGTCTTCTTTGTGAAACAAACACAAAAAGTAACGCGAACAAAAATGAAGCAAATCATCATCTTGATCGCTCTTGCTGCCTGTGCATTCGCTCAGGACGCTCAACTCAACTCAGTCGACGTTGATTTGACACCTGAGAATTTGGCGAAAATTCTTTATTATGGGTATCATTTGATTAACTTTTTTAAATTTTAATTTTTTTTATTTTAATTCGCAGCATACGACAAGATCAAGTAAATGGAGAATATCCGCAACATGCTCTCGATAATCTTCATCAACATTTGGCTCACTTTCTTCTCGCTAACCAAAACGGATCAATCAACTCACAAGCAAAATTGAACAGCAATCTAAATGTTCAAGGAGGCGGTCAACGACAATCTTATACGTTGAATGGTAATTTAAATGGCTACTTCACAGTAAATTCTTACAATCAACACGAACAACAAACAACACAATACGAAGTCAACTATTCAGCGCAATCAAATGCTCAAGTAAATGGTCAACAGAGGAAAGTTAACACTTACCTTAAAGGAAATGGCAAAATTTCTTATTACAAAGTCCAAAACAGAGAAGAAAACGCTGATGAAACTTATCAAGTAGACGCAGCCTCGACAATAAATAAAAACTATGCGAATGGCAATGACTATCACAATGAAACCGTTAATTCCTATTCAACTGCCTATGTCACTTTTTACAACTTCCAAAATTACAAAGTGGTACAAATCCATGCTTACGGAACCGTCAGTCGCTCGAATTCGGTAAAAGTTAATAACAAGCTTTATAACGAAAATTCCAACAACAAAGGCTACCAAACGTATTACATCAATTATTATTAAGCGATGTTCGATTAATATTATGATTACTTTCTATGCACTAATGGCTGTAAGATGAATTTTTGAGAAATTGAATAAAATTTTGAAAAAGTTAGAGCATTCACATTGATTCTCTTAGTATCTCATTAAATTAAAATGCAATTGAAGAATTACAATAAAAGAAAATTGCATGCACAATTCACAAGAAAAATAATTTTAAATCGAAAAAGCTTTCAATTTAATGTTGAAAAAGTTTTATAAATCTAAATGAAGATTAGAAACACTCGAAGTGAAAATAAAAATTTTCTATAATAAAAGTTTTTTGTTGTAAAAACGTAAATAGACAAAAAAATATTTCAATTCTGAGGAAACAATCATAACAAAGTAGAAATTTTTCTTCAATCTCTCTCTGAATCTTCTCTGAAAGGCGACAATAAAAATAATTTTTTTGATTAAAACGCAACGATTTTAATCTACTTATTTCTTAGTTTTTTCGGGTACTTCTGCTTTCAAATTTAAAGAATTGTCGAATTTATGTATTAAAAGAGGATTAATAAACGCTTAAGTGAATTTTGAGCTTCAAATCAAGGCATAAGAGATTTTGCTAACGAATTTGCGTATTTTCACTAAAAACTGAATTTAAAGTAGCATTTTGTTAAACGCAATGGATTTTTTCGTTTTAAAATGTAACATAAGTTTGTTTCAATTGCTTATGCAATTAATGTTAAAATTATGATGCATTAATATCAACGTCTTTAGTAAATTTAATTTTAATAATTTAATTTTTGTAGAAATAATTTTTCACGATTCAAAGACACTTAGGTTAACTTTTTCAAAGCTTCTAAACTTAAATAATTTTTATAATTCATGAGAAAAAAAATTAATCAAAGTTTTGAAATACAAAAACAATCGATTCCGAACAATCGTTTTAGGATATGCATTTAAACGCGATTATTTATCAAAATATGCAAATTGAAAAAATAGATTAAAACACCTTGCTCATTGTTTTCAGTTGTTCTTGAAAAATTAAACCTACAGG
Source organism: Dinothrombium tinctorium (assembly GCA_003675995.1). Lineage (NCBI taxonomy): Eukaryota > Metazoa > Arthropoda > Arachnida > Trombidiformes > Trombidiidae > Dinothrombium > Dinothrombium tinctorium. The sequence goes on from NCKU01005411.1 coordinate 7,641, forward strand.
AAGTTTAAATTTATCGATTTTTACTATTGTTTCAGCTTATCTTGCGCATTGTTCGTTTAACATATCTGAATATTGATCAGAAATCTGTCTCACGTTTTTTGTTTTTTTAATAATAAAAATAGAAAACAATTGAATCAATTATCGGAACGATCAGCGACAAAGAAGCAAAGATCACAGAATTTCACCGAGTTTCTGCGTGATCGACGACTATAAAACAGGCCTTACTCAATCAATTTTCACTCAGTTTGCTTTTGTGAAACGAACACAAGAAGTGAAAAACGAGAACCAAAATGAAACAAATCATTTGCTTGATTGCTCTTGCTGCCTACGCTCTTGCCCAAGACGCTCATTTGAGCTCGTTGAATTTGAATTTAGACGCTTATAATTTGGCGAGATTTATTCATTACAGGTAACGATCGTGAATTTAAAAAAAAATTTCAATTTCACGATTTTCTCTTGATAGCGTACGACAAGCCCAAGTGAATGACGACTATCCGAATCAGGCTCTAGACAATCTTCATCAACACTTGGCTCATTATTTGTTCAACAATCAAGCTGGCAATGTCTCCTTCAATTTGCAATCCAAGCCGAACAACAATTTGAATGTTAAAGAAGGCGGTCAGTCACAAAGCTATGTGGTCAACGGCAATGTTAATGGCAATGTTAATGTTCAAACTTCAAAGCATCAAGGATATTATCAATCACAAGTTCATGCAAATGTCTACGCCAGATCGAACGCTCAAGTAAATGGAAAGCCAACTAATGTTTACACTTATCTTCATGGTAATGGTCAAGTGACCTACAAACAAATCCATGGTCACCATGCACATGACGTTAATTTGTATCAAGTAGACGCTGTTTCGACCATACATCATGACAATGTGGATGGCGTCAACTTTCACAATCAAACAACCACATCGCAAACAACTGCTTACGTTCATGATTACAGCCGACACGGCCACAAGTCAGTATACATCTATGCCTACGGGAATGTCAAGCTTGCAAACAATGTCAAAGTGAACAACAAAGTTTACAACATTGACTCGACCAATAATGGGTATCAGTTCTATCAAGTCAACTTCTATTAAAAGGTGGTTAAACAATCTTAAGATTGAATCAGCGATGTTCATTCCTACATATTACTTAGATGTATCCGTGAACAAACAGAATTTTTAAATTTTAAATAAATTTTTTAAGCAAAAATTTCTAGTTTTTCGTATTTTTTGCTTAAATATACAAATCCATCCGATTCATCATTTTATTTATACACATCATAATTTTTAATTACAAAGATTTCTTTTAGCAAGATTCAGATTTCGATTGAAAGGTGAGCTTAAAGAATTAATTTTTTTTATTTTAAAAAGCTTTAAAAATTCACCGATTAATACAAAAAATTAAGCAAAAAAGAAACGGTAATTTACAAAAAAGAACATGTCCATACTGACTGGGATCTAAAGCTGTTAGATTTATGCGAAAAAATTTTGTCTAAAATAAAATAAAAATAATATCTTCGTCTACCGGTAAATAGTCTTTTGAAAATGCTTCTAACTTGATTTTTTATTGTAAGAAAGGGATTCTTGAAAAAAATATTTGAATATATTAATTTTTACCTTTTGTTTGTGAGTTAACGCATTAAAAAAATTACATTCTATTGTCTAATAATTTAAATTTGTGATGGGCAATTTTCAAGTTTTTTACTTGTTAAAAAGACAAAAGTCATCTAATTTTTTAAATTTAATTCATTAATTCAAAAATGAAAATGAGAGAAAATATTGAGTATTACTTAAGAAATGACATTTTATGAGTCTATTGGCTCCATTATTAATTAATATTTAAGCCGCATCCTTTGTATTTGTCGCAAGAACTATGTGTTAGAAAAGAAAGAAGCAAAAGAAATTGGCTGAAGCATCTAAAATTGAAAAAAATTACACGTTGCGTTTAATTCAATTTCTCCCGAGAAATAGCGCAAATTTCAACCAAATTTGATGAAAAGTTCTCAAAGGATGAAGTAAAAAAGAATCAAGTAGGTTTGAGAAACATTCATATAGTCGCTGATTATTCCATATTATTGTAAGTAAAATTAGATGATCTTTGCCAAGCCATTGCTGATTGTGTCATCACTTTTATTATTTTCGAATTTTTCTTTTTGAAAAGTAAATAAATCGAGACAGCGACAATGATAAGCATTTATAGACGCACAGTTTTTCATTAATGAAAATGATAATAACTCTAAACAATGATTTTTACGCAATATGATAAAAAAAGCAGCGAACAATACTCAAGCTTGATTTTATGCGTTTATAGGCTTCTAATTATGTTTTTATTTTTATTTATTTATTTATTTGTTTTATTTTTCAACAATTCCGTTGTTCAATAAGAAACGTAACTTTATTTGTTTTGAATCTTAACTGATACTGTCAAAATGAAATGATGGAAACAAAAAAGTAATTTAATAAATAAATTACAATCAAAACTTTATAATAAAACTGATTTCAAAGAATTGGCCGAAACCGTTGAGAAATTTAAATAAGTCGCTT
>NCKU01005412.1:0-10173 GCA_003675995.1 Dinothrombium tinctorium
TCTATCTTCATACCAAGTTTCATTGAAATCGGGAACGGGCACAAAAAATAGATTCCTTGTAAGTGAACTCATAATTAATTAGAAACTTTATTTTTATGTCGTTTTTATAGTGAAAGAGCCGAAGATATTAACATTAATTTTGATTTTAGCATAAGTTGAGTGGGTTTGGTTCACTTGCCCGAATCACATTTGCCAGAATTGACACTTGACCGACTGTAAATTCGGTCAAGTGTCATTCTGGCAAGTGAATGGATCCCAAGTTGTATTCAAAGAGTTCGAAAAACATAAAAAGTAGAAAAACTGTCTAACAACTTTTTTAGATTCATTTCAAAACATGAAACTTCGATGGAAATTTTTACATAAAACGTATATAACATGTAAAATTGAAACATTATTTAAAAAAGGATAGTTTACTTTTCAAAAAATTGAGAATTCATTCTCAATCAAACTGAAAAAAGTGATAAAATTGCGAAATGAACAACAATTCTTTGAGCTACTATTAAATATATGCGATGGGAACTTTAAAATTTTTGAGATATTACAAATGCGATTTAAAATTTTTTACAATTTAATGAATTTTTTTATTATTTTATTGATTGTTTCACTCATTTTTTCAATTTTCTAATTTTTTAAATACTCATTGTTTTTAAATTTTACATTTTTGATAAAATTTTCTCTACCCAAGCTTTTTACTTTTGTAATAATAATAATATAGCGAAAAAATCAGCTGAAATTCTTGATGAAAAAAATAACAAAGTTTTATTATAAAAACGCCTTTCAATGAAATTTTTATGATTTTGAAACCTGATACCATCGTTTTAGTCCTCAATTCTTGAATAAAGTCAAATCTTCTTCAATCAAATAGCACTTAACAATTCTAACAATTCTAATTACATTTGCAAGATATGTTAACATCGAATTTAACACGATTAGAGTGTGCTTAGCAGCAAAGTGTGCTTTATGTGCTTTTTTAATTGAATAGAGCGTACAAATTATTAAAACATTTCATTTTATATTTAGATAAGATGAGAGTAACTTCGCGAAAGTTAAAATTATTGAGTCGTAAGCATTGCAAACAGCTTGCAAATAGCGTGGATAGTTAAAAATCGAGATATGCATACATCACGAATGGCAAATTCTAGTGTGGCAATAGAAGCATGAAGCGAAGCAAGATAATGATCTGAGTGATTATTTTTTGTGTATTGACAGCGTAAAACTACTTTTCTTCACTAAACGATGTGTCTATGGTTAAAAAACTATAAAAAAAAAATTAAGAAAAGCACATGTTTAAATAGATAATTTAAATCTTGAAAACTTAATAAAACAACAAAACGAAAATCTATTTATTTTGATTGAATCAATAAAAAATAAACCAATAAAAACTCAGTTAAAATCCTCAAATAAAAAATTCTCAAAAGATTTATTTATTTCTATACAATGTTGAGTGTTTTATCGCTGCACATAATTGAAACGAATTTTTCTAAGTTTGCTATTTTATAATGAATATCATTGAAAAAGAGCAACTCGAAAAACTTTCTCAAAACCAGTTTAAAAAATTGGTTTAAAACTACTCTCAAACTGTGAATAAAAAGAGCAAAAAAATGTAAGAAAGTAAAAAATGAAAAAAGTGAATAAACGTAAGTTCTACTTTTCGTGGAACTGAAAAGTAATTATGGGATAAAGAAAGTTTTGAAAGAAGAAATCGATCGTTTAAATGTCAAAGTTATAATATTTAAATTTTTATACATTGCTGCAAATGGCTAAAAAATTTTTTTCAGAGTTTCAGTTTTTGTTTAAGAAAGTATTATTATTGTTGCTTTTGAATTAGATTTTCTTTCGAGTATTTTAAAGTGACTGTAATTTACATAGGTTTTGCCTGGCAAACTTTTTTCAACTGATAATATAAAGTAATTTTTTAATTTAATAGTAGCAATTTGTCATTATATTATAGCAATAATACAGAATATTCGAGTCATTGTATAGCTTTAGGCAAAAATTCATTTCGTGAATATTAACGAAAATCCTCAGATTATATGCCATGGCACTAAACCTCAAGTGGAGTGCAATTTGCTTAAAAATGAAAAAACACTGGCAACTGCCTCATAAAAAATAAATGTTACCATGGTACTAAATCTCGAGGTATAGCGACAAGTGGACTAACCTCACAATATAGTGCAATGGCATATAATCTGAGGATATACGGTAAAGCAAAATTTATTTTGAAACTTTTTTTTGAATCAGACGACAGTTTAATAAATTCATGAAAATGATCGAAAACTAAAAGCATGAAAATTAAGTTTTACACCTAGTTATTCACCTAAATAAGAAAAAATTTCTTGACTCTGTCCATTTTTATTATAGCAGATAAATGCGTTTCATCTCTTTTAATATTCTCATTTATTTTCATTATGTTTTATCATTTATTTTCATTATGATAATAATGAAATATATTTAAACTTTATTCAATCATTAAATAAATAAGTACACAGAGCCATTCTATAATTCGTTTTTCATAAATGCTTTCACGAAATCTTAAATTTTAAATTGTATTAAATTATAACTTTCAAAATGAAAAAAGTTTCAATAATTCAATTTCAAACTAAAGATATTTGAGATAATTTTTCTCGCGAAAAGTAATCGAAAAATAATTTTCACGTTTATTTTCTAGAAGTGGAATAAAGTTTACTGTTAAAGCGATTATATGAATTTAAAATTATTTTCTTTTCATAAAAGTGAAGATTTGTTTAAATTCATAGACACATAATATTATCATTTGAATCATCTATGATAATTAGAGAGAAAATAAAATAAAATTGAATTGAATTTTTATTTAAAACGTCTCGTAGAAGCCATTAGAGATTTACAACCAATTCAGAAAGAAGCTTCTACTTCTATCAAAATGAAAATAATTTTTGTCAAACTGAATATTTGCACTTGTCGAAAAGTTCAGACCTCTTTTAGCTTCAACGAAAGTTGAAATGAAAAAACATTTGAAAAAATATTCATCTGACACACAGAACTGAATTTATTCGCAAACAATGTGCAAACATTTTGTTTGTGGCACACAAAGTCAATATTTGTTGCTTGAGGAGCTTTCCTACTAGTGGACAAGATAAAAAGACCTAAATTTTTATGATTTTCTCTGTAATCGATTTTTTTATCTTTACTTCAGCTTACATTCATCTTCTTTGTCTCTTCCATTACAATCGTGAATTTCACGAATTAACCTGACATATTTCTTAGAAGCTTTTATGTATTTAAAAATTATGTTCGCTTTAAGGTCTGTTTAAATCTTTATAAGCTTAGCTTAATATATTGTGCAAAGAATATTCTCATTTTTAAAAGTTATTTTGCAAGAGGATAAATGAAACTACCGCTAACGAGCTCAACAATTAAGATTTTTCAAAAGGGCTTATCTTAAAATATTAAAAAATTAGCCTTCCCTAGAGCAAATTTACTATTTTTATATTTAAGAGATTTTGTAACGTAGTGTGGTTTTTGTGCCCTGTTTCTATTACGAAAAACTTAGCGACTATTGTGTAAAGTTTGGCTAAATCAAAATTTTAATTACAAAATTCAAGAATAATTTAAAAATAGTTTATATTAAAATCAATTGAGTTTATTTTATTCGTGTTTTTTCCTATAAATTATTAAATCCAAACGAGAATGTTGGGGGATTAAGACTTCTCCATACTTTCATTTGATAAAAAGCAAAGTTGATTTTATTGGTTCCATTCAAAGTTTATTTGAAGAAGGAATTTAGCTCATTCTATTCATCTTTACAGTTTATCAAATGTAACTTATATTTACGAAAAGTAACTGTGACAGAAAAAGTTTCTCACAGCGAAAAGAATACTTTATTCGCAAATATTATCTCAATCGAAAAAAGTGTCTTTAAATCGATAAGACGTTTGGAAAAAGTTTTAGTAAAATTCCCTTTCAATATATTTTTTATTAAATTTAAATTTGATTTAAAACATTTTTTCGAAATAAATCGAAATAACGCGTGTTTGTTTGACGTTTGCAGTCAATCATGCTTTTCGCTCTAAGAAACTTTTTTTTTCTGATTTTTATAGTACATTGAACAAAATAAAACAAATTTACTCGTTGCTTTTTGTTTTCGATAAAATATGAAAAAAATTCTTTTTCAAAAAAAAAATTGAAAAATTAAAATTTCGGAAAAAATTTTACAAAGAAAATTTTTCAGGTATAAATGGACAATTTTGATGAAACTAATCACCTAGGTTAGCTAAATAATAATAAGAATTAATATTGATTCATTTCGGCAATCATCTTAAAATTGGTATACTTCTTGAAGCCTAGGCCTAGGCTAGTGAGTAGCTGTAAAAGAGTGAAAACGGCTAAGTTTAATATTATCTTCGTTCTTTTTGATCGAATCTATTTAAATTATTTTATTTTAGAAATTTTTTAATATGCAAAGACTATCAGAGGGAATAAAGATGATATTAAACTTAGCCGGTTTCACTCTTTTACAGCTTCTCACTACGTCTGACAAATATAATAAATTTTTTTGGCCCGATCCTGATTTCAATTAAGTTTAGTAAGTAGATAGATCTTCAGATATGCATTAAGAATTACCCAATCTCAGATGAAATTTTTGCGCTTAAATTTACTTATTCACTTGTGAACTATACTATACATCAATTCTATTGAAAAAAAATTCACCATTTAAAAAATTTTAAACTTCGCACAATATCTTAGGAACGGTTCATAGCCGACACATGATTCTTTCAAAAATGGATGCTTTGTGTGAGATTATCTTTAGCTATGTGCATTTAAAATTTAAAATAATATTTGAATAAAATTAGGCCAAAAATTGTCTTTTTAAATTTTTAGAACTTTGGCCTATATCTCGAGAACAGTTGGCTGCCTGCATCTAAAACCTTCAAAATGAATTCTAAACAAAATTCCTTGATAAGGCACCTTTCGAACAGTTCTGAAGGGGGGTCCCTTTCCTATACTTCGACCCATCTCGAGAATATACATTTATTTTTGACAAAAAATTTTGAACTATCAGAGATAAAAACATGAAATTTCTCAGAAAAGTGCTACATTAACAGATATTTAAAATTAATCAATTTTAGAACTGTCAAAATGACAAAAAAGTGTATATCAAAGATAAATTCAATATCCGTTTGAAACAGTCTTGATTTTAATCAAAACTCTTTTTAATATTTCAAAAAGTTTTGCTTTTTAATCTTTAAAATATAAGAGAATTAAACTATTTATTTGGTAATTAAACAATGAGGAGTTATTTATGAAAATACTTGCTAACAACAATTTGCTTTGCTTTGCTAACAACTTCCCACTGAGATTAAATGAACATACAAAAGTAATCCTTCTTACATACATGGAAATACTATTATAATCTAAGATTAAATGTTGGCTTTACTTTTAGTTTCTCTGTAAATAAGCAACAAAAGTAAGATTTATTTGCTAATTCGACTAAGGACAACATGATCTACAACTTGGAGTGACAAAGCTTTTCAATTTGTACAAGAAACTGGAAGAAACTTTTTTGTTCTAAGAGTGTTACATGAACACAGCACTACCGCGATCATAGAAAGTAAATTTTATATTTGAAAGCATACTTCACTGAAGTGAAAAAACGTCATCACTGCTATTAAATACGCATTTTGATATCAATTATGATGTTTTGCAAAGCAGTGAAGTATGCTTTCAAAAGTAAAACGCGCTAGAGTATTTCAATTATCACTTTCATTGCTTGTTTGAATAAATTTTTTTGTTTTTAATGAGAAAAGCTCATCTAAAATTCAAGCAAATGATGTCACGATAAAAATGATTGTAATTGCATCAAGAATTTGAATTAAAATGACTTTTTTTAATACTTTATCTTTACTGACAACTTTAATTATCAAACTCTTTTTTGAAGTTAAAAAGTGTTTAAATTAAATTGTTTGAAAGAATTTCGAAATGAAATCTTTGAAAACTTTGATAATGTATTAAATATAAAAGCAATTGAATAATTAAATAAGAAACATTAAGTAAATGTAAATGGAAAGTTTTAATGTGAAAGAAAGTTAATTTTTGCTTCAACTCCAGCATATGACGCTGTTTAGACGTGTTGATTATGTGATAACAACATTGGTAGGCGTTATTGAAATAATTTAATTTCCTTTTTCTTGCCTTATATGCAATAAGTAAATTACCTCAAAACAAACATTCAATTTCAATAAGTAGGTAAAAATAAATGAAAGAAGCTTTTTTTGGCTGTACCATTATATCATAAAGATTCTACTCATTGGACAATTGGAGCAATTGTCTTTTAAATGATATTTAATGAAGTTTATAATCGATGTATAAAACTGTTTTTTGAAGTAATTACAATTTATAAACGTAATCTCAATATATAAGAATTTGAGAATCGGTATCAACCTCTTGTAATATCATAAAATCGTAAATCTTCATTCTTGATAAAAGTAGAAAAAAAATCGCTGAATATATGCAATAAACAAATTCTTTCGCAATAAAATCAAATATTCATCTCATAAAAATAGAAATTCGAATTTCTTTTTCATGAATATAGAAAAGCTACCTTGTGTCGAGCAGTTTTTCGATTCAACATTACAAAAACCAATTCAGCTCAAAAACATTCCGCAAACATTGCAATTTAAATCCTTTTGAATTTAAAATTGTCAAAAATAAAGAAAAAAAACTTTTGTGTCATATTTATGAATAAAACATTACTGAAATGTGTAAAACGCATGTGGCACAACACATCAAAACCAGGAAGAATATCCAAAACAGAGAGAAAAAGTAATCAGGAAACAAAAAAGTTTGTTCAGTTTCTCACACACAGAAGTTATTACATTTAAAATCGCTTTAACTACAATTTTTAGAGTAGAATGTTCTTTCTCTCAATAAAAATACTTTTTATTGAACTAAAGCAAATTTTAAAACGTAACCTTCTCTAAGTACTTATTCCCAAATTATAAATTGCAAAAGTTGGTCAATATTTTATAAATTTAGATTTACTAAGCTAAATAACAAGAATCTAATAATTCTTATTCTAAAAATAGAATTTTATTTTTTCATATAATCATCATTCCAAAAACTATTCTGCGAAATTCTAAATGCAATATCTTCATATTATTTGAATTTATTGTGAGAAAATGTTGTAGCATAGATATCTCAGCAATGACATTTAAGAGATTGTCAACAATTTTTTTAGTCATTCTAAATGAAAGACGTGTTTGTCATTAAAAAAAGCATCTTTCACTTTGGCGAGATTAAAAAAGTAAATAAACGAAATGAAAAAAATTTTTCGATATGAATGCAGCAAAGTGAAAAACAAAATAGATTCACCTTAAGTATAAGTCCGAATCTAAAAGAAACTTTTCCCTCTTTTTTTTTTAATTTTGGATCTATTCAAGTAGCTTATCTTGTGATCGTGCTTATTTTTTTAGCAACTTCTTGTTTTTTGAACCAAGTTGATCTCTTTCAAATCAAAGAAGAGCTGACTCAAAATGATTTCATTATTCTTTATTTGGATTAAGGTTTATTTTCTGTACAAGTGTTTTCGAAAAAGTTTTTTTCATATCTGCGCGCTTAAGAGTAAATAAATTATGCTCGTCGCAAAGGAGCTTCTTTCACTTTGCTGAGTGAAGTTTATTATTATAATAAATAAATGAAATGAAATGAAGTAGTTTCTTCTGAATGAATGGAAAGTAAACAAACTTGTTGACTAACGTAGGCGAAATGAGAGTACTTAAAAGGAACGCTAGCAAAACAAAATCAACCTCAAGATTCAAAAATAAAACTTGCCTAATACTTAGCTATAAAGTCAACAAATTCTTACAAATCTGTTCACAACAAAAACCATCGCGAATCTATTTGTTATATTTGATGTAGGTGGTTTTATTTTTAACTTTATTTGCTTAGCATGCATCTTATGCATGTTTAATACCTTCTTTTCATTCAATCTTAACAGAGCGCTATGTATGATAAGCTTTTTTTGATGTTCTTTTAGGATAAAGATGAAAAAATTAGATTCAAAATTACACCAACGGGCGTATCGAGCAAAAGTCTGCACAATGAAAGATGAAAGTTGATCCTCATTTTCAAGCTTTTTTATTAAATTGAATTTTAAGGCTAATATTTTATTCTTACTTTCACTTTTTACGTTGCAAGAGTAAAACGAAACCAACGTAAGCATTCTCAGTGACAGTAGAAAGAATATTAAAAACAAGAAAATAAAGTCTTGAAAGTTTCATCGCTACATATAATATGCATGTCAATTCATGCTTTTAATGTTATGAATTCTGAAAAGTTGGCACTTTTCACTTCTTTTGTTTCATAATTTGACTTTCTACGGAAGGAATTTATGATAAAAAATTTTTTCTTTTTTCTTTCACTAGACTTTATAGGTAAATGCTCAATCGACAGATTCGCTGTTTTCTTTTTTACACTCATCACTCAGCTTTTCCCTAAGGACATTCAATTTGTTATTTAAAAAAGTGATTGACATGATTTACGTAAACTCGAAAGAATAAGAAAAAAGAAATTCTAATAAGAATAAGAATTTTTTTTCAACATCATTCGATTGCTCCTATCTTGTTGCCAGCGTTTGAAAAGATAAAAGAAGTTTAAAAAGCAACGCGAATGTTGAAAGTTTTTTACTTTTAGTGCTTTTGATTTTCAAACACCACAAACTAATTTCACTTTGCAATTTTTAAAATCATTTTACAGTATTTTCAACTTTCTTTTCATACTTTCAATTAGTGTTCAGAGTAAATTTGCTCTTCGCGGAATTGAACTTTCTCGAGAATACTTTTGGGAACATTTGCGAACCTTCTAGGATCTTCAAACGTACGAGACGAGAATGTCTCATTTCTTCATACAAAATCGTTTCAGCTGAAAGCTTGCTTTAAATGTACACTCGTGCCAAATAAAATCTTTTCACTTCATTTAGAACATGCTTTATTGCAGAACAATAGATTGAAAGATTTTATTGGACACTAGTGAAAGAATGTTTTGCGATTATTTTCATCAAATTTATTTGTTTTCTATGGATAAGATAGTGAAACATTCTCTCATCGACTGTATTAAAAGTCATTTCATCTCTGTGTTCATATTTTTCCATTCAGCAATTGCTTTTTTATAATGTAAAGAAAACAAAGCAATGCACCATTTTTAGATCATTTTTGAAACTTCTGATAAATGCCAGACATAGCAATTCTAATAAACTTTGATTTTCTTGCTTCTAACGTTAAACTTATGTGAATTGTGACTGGGCTAATTCATTGAAACTTTACATACAAATTATTCATAATGTGAGCTTGAAAAATTAACTTGCTTTCAAATAAAGTATATAAATAAATAAATAAAAAATATAAATAAATAAATAAATAAAGTAATAAGAATATTCACATTTAGGCAAACATACATTAAAAGTAGGTAATCGTTTAAGATCTGATCACGAAGAAAAATGTTTACAATAAATATCATTCCTCATACATAAATGATGTATCATTAATATTCTCTATTATACGTAAATGGTGTGAGATCCTTTCGATTTCGATTCTGATTTATAGACCAAAACTGACCACTGCTCACAATCTCACATTATTGTGGTCGGGAAACTGAACCTAATGCAAAATCTCACACCATTTACGTATAACACAGATGTTAATGTGAAGCGACGCCGCAAGCGCCATCCGTAAACTGAAAAATAAAATAAAAAAATTTTACATTAAGTCTATGGCGAAAATTGATTATTTAAATTATAAAATTATGTAGTAAATACTTACCGCGTTTCGATACCTTATTTTAACCAGTTTTTGCTGCTCATTAATATTTTACAATAACCTTCGATGTACGATTGCACAATCGAAAGTTATTCGTGGTTATTTGTTAAAAGCTGTAAAACTAAATTACTCACCTTTGTATATATGCTGGGCGAATTTCGCCAATAAACCAACAAGTTTCATCGATCAAACGATCGAAGAGTGGAAGTAATCCGTAGACGCGCTCCGCATACGCGAAATACGCCTCCATACGACTGAGAGAAGTCTTGCTTTCCTGAAGTAGGTGCTCTCAGCCTCATCACAATACCTCCATCCACCACCTCACTTACCTCTCTCTTCACTCTGTCCGGCCCATTTGACGGCGAAGCTCTCAGCGACCGTCTCA
>NCKU01005413.1:0-10172 GCA_003675995.1 Dinothrombium tinctorium
TATTAAGTGACAAAGACTTTTTTGAGTTGGCATGATTGATAGGAACATGATTCTGCTGAAAAAATAATTCTGATCGGACGTTATTGCAGGGTTTTGTGAGAAACCGCACTAAAACGTTGAAATGGGCTAAAGCGGAAACCTTATCCGAATAGAATATGTTTTTCTTTCCCGTGATGTCCCATTGTTTTTCGAATGCCGATCATTTTAACATTGAATGAGTTTTATATTATTTTCGCTTGAAAAATCATCGTGCGGTTTTTCGGATGGTCAGTTTTCCGCTAAAAACGGCCTTTGCTTCTTCATTTAATAAAATTTTCATATTTTGTTGAAATAAACTTAGCTTTTCAACTTAATTATAAAAATAAATACGTCTATCAAAATCAGATTAGTAGAACCGGTAAATAGTGTGAGCCGGATTTTACGGTACGGTTTTCTCCGCCGTTTGACACGAAACAGTTTTTACTTCTAATTTAAAATTTTTTTAGATTTAGACTATTATGTTTTATACAAAGTTTCTATTTAATTCGATAAGTTTTTTAAGGAATATCCGTTATTAAACATGTTGCTGGGTAAGTCTCGGATATACTCAAATTCTTGAAATTTTTTCACCGAACTTTCTACAAATATGCTCTTTGGCTTATTTTTTGTTCGAATCTCATTCAAAATTCGTTGTTTAAATTCTGAAATCTTTTAATTTGTAATATTTTTCGATTAAAAAATGCATTTTTCACTTAAAAACGTCATGTTGCGAAAAACAGCGGTAACTTGCATTTCTGATAACCGGCTTGCCTGATTCAAATGTCATTACATTATTTGAATGTTTGTATTAATATATGACATTTCAAAGTTTTTTGCTTTAGAGTTCAAAAGTTATTTTAATTTTTCAATGTAGCATCTCGAAAGAAACACTGTAGATGTTGAGCGCTCATTTTATTCAAAGAGTGAACGAGGAGGAAGAATGCAGATCTCTACAAATTCATAGGTAAATGTTTAATAGAGTCTGATGCTTAATTGTTAAAAATTGAAAATCAATCATTTAAAAGTTTGATCAAAATATTAAGCAAAAAGAAAATATTTTCAGTAGCAACATTCATTTTTAATTTACAAATCGATTCTTCGAGAAAATCGCACTTCTTTTTTGTTTGAAAATCTTAAAATATAAATAATTTCAATAAATTTTTGTTTCGACAATTCAGTTAAAAAGATTTATTTACAATAAAAATTTTAATAAACTTAATTTTTTATCGCCTATTTTGCTAGTTTTTTATCACCTAAAAAATCACCTATTTGACCAGCCCCATTTATTAGAGAGTATCAAATAATACCCGCGATAAAAATGATATTGAGCTCATTAAATAATAAATAGGGTTTCGAAAATATTCGATTTTTTACATTACTTAGGGCACATTTCTGATTACTCGATAAGCTTAGTATCATTCTCATGAGTATTGTCTAAAACATTTTAATAAAAATGTATTAAGAGAAAGTTTCATGTTTAAATCTTTATATTTGTTCGATATGCTGCCTTATATTGAGAAAATGAACGCTCTACTCTGACTGTAGTTGAGAGAGCGTAATTACATGAATTTATTTCTTTGGGTGAGAAAGGAGTCATTATTTTTCATTTCCTTCAATAATGGCATTTAATTTCTTAAGTTTAGTAAAACCGACCTTTTTCATCATAACTTCGTTAAACGTTTTGTAAAAATAATAAATTTTGATCAAATCTTGGCTGAATTAATTTTTCAATATTCGGCTTATGCTTCTCCTTTTGAATATGCTTCATTGTGTTGACTTTCTAACTACTTGCGTTTTACAGGTAACAGTTGTCTTCACAAATATTACACCAAAACGTATTTTCTCTGTCTTGTACAATTTTAAACACACTAGGGTTTAAAATACAATATTTACGAAGTGGTTTGAGTTAATTTTTACCATTTTTAATTGAAAAACGTATAATAGTAAAAGCTTGCTCACTCCAATAAACATAAAATAAGAAAAAGTTAAGATTAAACGCAATCGATACTTTACATAAAATGAAATGCTTGTGACTTAAAAATTTTTGACCGAAAATCGGTTTTAATCATTCATGTTTCACTGTGCAATAATTTTATAAACAATATTCATTTAAAACTGTTTCCCACGTTATAAATAATGCGAATGAGTGTTTATTTAGCTTTAAAAGCGTTTTTCATATTTTCTTTTATTGAAATTAGAAACTTTTCATTTATTTATTCTTTTCAATTTAATAATCGATTTAGGCGAATATTCGATTTTATGCAAAATATTCGATAGTATGAAAATTTCTTTTAAGCGTTCATTTTTATGTCTTTATATGTTCCTGACATTTTAATAATAGGTTGGGAGCATAATTGATCATATTGGATTTATTCGATTTCGAAACCCCAATAATAAATGTGCACTTAAGTAATGTATGAAATCGAATATTTCATCGAACATTTTTTATTTTTGACCGAATATATTCGAATATTTCGCCTTAAAAAATCGAATATTTTCGAAACCATAGAAATAAACATTCAAGTTGAAAGTGTCCACTTTGTGAGTCTTCTTTTACCTTTGCTATTATTTTGTTTGACTATTTTATTTCCATTTTTCTTCAAGAAAAGCGGAAAATGCTCTTTTTCGCTCAATGAAAAACTGGTGCTTTGGTACTGTGAATTGTGTTCACTTTAGGAAAACAGTTCAGTGAGGAGCTCTTTTAAGAATGAATCGTTAAATTGTCGTTTGTGAACAAGGTTGCCGATTCAAGGTTTCGTTTATAATGCGATACTTCAAAAAAGTTATCAAATTTTGATTGAAAAAACTACTTGTGATAAAACTACTCACAACGAGTGCGATTTTGTCACTTAATTGAAGCAATAGTTCACTCGGACTTTATTAACCAGAACTAATCGCTGCCGATATCAACATTAAAATGTGCGCGGCACTCAACCATCGCTCACTCCCGAAGTTTTTCAGTGTTGGACAGAATTTACAATTGCTGCTTATTTCGGTAAGTGTTCACAAAAGTTTAACTTCAAACTAAAAACAAGTTAGAATTGCGAAAGGAAACGCGAGTTGAGTGTGTTTTAGTTCGAGCAATTCGCTGATAACTGCGTATCGATCGTCCGTCCGCTAACTGCGAGCACACACTGAATGCGATCCCTCGCATTACGTCGCTCAGCTTGAGGTGAGTGTATCGCTTGAAAGTTGAACAATTGAAACATTCGTTTTGCGATAATGGATCCGTTTCTCTCATCTTTTGATTCGCTTTTCGTAAGTTTCTCTTTTCTCCCTTTGTTCAAGCGTAAATTGATCGCTTTGATCCGTAGACGAAAGCAGCACCGTATATCGACAATTGCTTGCAGTTTGTTCACAAACTTCGACAGGATTTAAACAACAGGTGTTCGGCGTTGGAACCGTTGCAATTGATATGTGTCACACTCGCGATCGTTTGGTTAATACATAAGCTCAAATGCTGCCTTAGATTTACCACAAGCGACAATTATCTCATTGTTTTCAAGCGCAAAGCTTTTCAATTGATGATGAAATTGCCTTTTATCGGTTCATTAATCGAAAAAGAAATCCGAAAAGCTGAAAACGCCGTCAAACACAATATGATGAAGCCATTCGAGAAAGAAACGTTCATAACGCGATTGCCGCAAAAAGGTAATGGTCAGTCCGAACTTAAATTCAGTTACAAACAATTTGTTTTTTGCTCTCACATTTATAATCGCATACTATTCTCAAATAGTTAAAAAATCTCACACTGCTTATGATCACATTTTTTAAATCAAGAAATAATAATTTTAAAATCATGTTCAATTTGATTTTGATTTTCAGCATTCTGTTTGATAAAACTCGATTTATTTGTTTATTTTCTTTTTCTACTTCCAAACTGTTTCAACTTTAAATATTTGCTTTTTTGCAGGATATTCGACGGAAAAAATCTTGGATGAAGCAAAAAAGTATCAAAATTTAGGTAAAATTGGATGGAAAGAGGGGAGAGTTTCAGGCACGGTTTATGCCGACTGTAACAATGAAGAACGTAATTCGCTTTTAACGAAAGTTTTCGACATAACATCATACACAAATCCTCTTCACGCTGACATTTTTCCTGGAATTAGAAAAATGGAAGCGGAAGTTGTGAGGATAAGTTTAACATTATTCCATGGTGATAAAAAGTCGTGTGGTACGGTTACAACTGGGGGTACTGAAAGCATATTGCTTGTCTGTAAAGCCTACAGAGATTACGCTAGATACGTAAAAGGTATTTGCGATCCAGAAATGATTGTGCCTGTGACTGCCCACGCCGCTTTCGATAAAGCTTCTCAAATGCTCTCAATGAAGATAAAGCATATTCCTATCGATTCCATATCTATGAAAGTGAAGATAAAAGATATGCAAAGTGCCATAACAAGAAACACTTGCATGTTAGTTGGTTCTGCTCCTGCCTTTCCGCATGGCACCGTTGACTCAATTACAGAAATCGGAAAGCTTGGACTAAAATTTGACATTCCAGTACATGTTGATTGTTGTCTGGGTGGATTCTTGGTGCCATTTTTGAAAGATGCAGGCTTTCCTGTCGTTCAATGTGATTTCAGTGTTCCAGGCGTTACAAGTATCTCTGCAGATACTCATAAATATGGTTTTGCACCGAAAGGCTCATCTGTAATCATGTATTCTGACAAGAAATACCGTCATTATCAATATTCTGTTCAAACCGATTGGCCTGGAGGTGTATACGCTTCACCCAATGTTGGCGGTTCGCGATCAGGTGCAACAATAGCCACTTGTTGGGCTGCTCTTCTATATCAGGGCTATGAAGGATATGTGGATGCCACAAGAAAAATTATACAAACTACCGCTTTCATAAAATCACAACTTTCTGGAATTGAAGGTTTATTCATTTATGGCGATCCAATACTCTCTGTTATTGCATTTGGTTCAAAACGTTTCGATATTTTTGGACTCAGTGATGGTTTGTCGGCAAAAGGATGGAACGTTAACCCCTTACAATTTCCTTCCGGTTTTCACATTTGCGTCACTTTAATGCACACAGTTGATGGAGTCGCACAAAAATTCGTGGAAGACGTAAAGAACATTACTGCAGAACTGTTGAAAAATCCTTCAGCCAAAATGGGTGAAGGAGCAGCTATTTATGGAACTGCACAGAGTATTCCAGATCGCTCACTAATTTCATCAATGGCACAAAAATATTTGGACTTTTATTATTCCACGGACAGAGATGATTAATAAGTTGTTATATGAAAATCTCGTTGTTCGTATACGTTGTTTCAATGATTATAGATGAGATTTTAGGACTTCTATGATGATATCAAATTTTTGAACTCAGACGGGACCAAAGCAAAAAGCTTCTATCAAATCAAGCTGCACATATTCACCATTCGTATTAAAATCGAATTATTAACATGTTTTATAAATTGTTTAAAAGCTTTTTCTTATTTAAGAATTAATGTTTTAAGTAAAAAGTAAATGCTTTTTGTGCCTTTACATATTACAAAAGAGATACAATCGAAAATCTCATTCGCAACCTTATGAATTTAACAAATAGTTTTATTTAAACGCTTGTTATTTAATTTTGCTGTGAAAGTGAATGAATAACGATTAAAAACATTTAAAACGCGATTTAATATGCAAGCTTTATGAACAACTTTTAGAATTTGAAATGAGTAACAAAATCAAAAGTAACACGTTTTCTGTTCAATCACTTCAAAAAATGAAAGTGAAATGTTAGCGATGTAAGATTTTAATAATACATTTTGTTTCCAATCATTTAAATTACTTGTAGTACTTGTCCATTGCGATTTTTAAACTATTGGTTTAATTTTGCGCGAAACAAGGATACTTCATTGAACAGATTTCCAGATGTAAATTAATATATTTTTACAATAAAGACAAATCGAGTTACATTCAATTTTAGCATTAAGAGCGTTTTCCGCTCTCTAATAATGGCTTTATCAACGAATCGATTCTAAAACTTGTGAGCGATCGAAATGCGATTTTAACGCTACAGTTCCAAACGCTCTTAAAATTGGGTGCATTCAGTTCGAATCGAGGCAAGTAAGGCTTGGTGAAAGTCTCGAGTTTTTTCGTGTATTCGGTGATCGCCTGTCGCTGAGCAGTCAATCGCATCTCGGCTTCGCGCGAACCGACGGCGTGAGACCACAATCCGCGTTCCACAGTGTAATAAGTGAGTGCGGTCGGCACCGCGAGCCTGAAAGCGAGCAAATGAAGAACATTGAAGCAGTTTTCGAGCGAAACTTACTTTAACACAACGCGTGCGAAAGTCATTCGAACTTCACTTTCCAAATAGATGCGCGAATGGGTCGATTACACATTGCGACTATAGCGTTTCACTCGCTGCTCGGAGCGAGAGCGCAAACGGCAAACATTAGCGACCGTCGCAAAATTATTTGACGGCTCATTTTTTGAGGCAATGAAATTGGCATCAATACCGATAGGTGGCTACGAGAAAATACTCTGATTGCGATCAATTATAACTTTTCATTTGTTTTAGCAACAAGGGGTGAATGTAGAATGAATCATATACAGTAAGAGGCAAATCAATTCCCCACCCCAAATGCGCATATGCATGCTAGAGTGGGGAATTGTTTTGCCTCTTACTGTAGTTGTTTTTCATAGACACGCATTTCATTGACATGCTTAAGTGCGCAAATAACTACACTTGCAAAAACAAGGAACTTTTAATTTCTGCGGACACAAAAGAGAGCATTGGCATATCGGCTTCCATTGTTTACTGCTAAACACAACAAATACTTTTGCGAGTGAAAACGACCAGTTTATTTAGCGCTGTTTCTATTACAAAAATTTTGACCATTTGCTTCGCAACAACCATAGATTAAAACAGAAAAGTTTGATAAAGCAGATTGTTTTGTGAAATGAAACTTTATGAGAGGCAAATATTTTGAGTAAATAATAATCAACCACCAGTCATTGAGTTTTTGTTAGATTTCAACTTAAAGACAGACTTTGATTACACTGCTCTTGAAAATATTCTGTTTATGAAAATTCCTGCGAAATATTCTTCAAAGAGCCAGTGTTAATGATTTGTTAAAATTTTATACTTCTTTTCAAACTAATGCAATATCAAATATATTTTAGAAAAGTTTTAGAAATTCAATTTTAGTTAACATAGTAAAATAATGAAATGTTAAAATAGTGGAAATATTTAATCGATATTAATAAATATTGGAGTAATTATTATTAAAATAGTTGGCTAGAATATTTGGAAATGATTTAATGAACTGAATATTATTCAGAGCTTAATACTATTTTATTCACTGAATTAATTTCAAAGATTTTTTCATAAATGAAGAATATACTTGAGCCAATCTAATTTATCAAAAATTTATGAATTTAATCCGGCAGAACGCGTGAAAATTAACTATAAAATTTTGCAAGTTCAGTTTGGGGAGGTATTAATTTTTATGCCTATTTTATCACATTCTCATGAATATAATATCGGAAAATAAAGCATAAATATAAAAAGTATAAGTGTAATGAAGTGAAATAAAGTATGTCAATGAAATGCGTGTTATAACCGTTAGCTGGCAACTAGAAAAAATACTTTAATTATGATCAAATAAAACTCTTCATTTATATTCTCAAGCAATAATGGGTAATATCACATTATATAGATTAATACTGAATTGAATTGACTAGAAATAATATTGTTTGTATGATGTGGTGGTAATGAATTAATTTAGTGAGAAGTGAAAAAATTAAACGATCCTAATTCAGCTGTTTTCAGCGATTACCTATCGGTAATGACGCACATCTCATTAGCATGCTTTAGGAGGAAGTGTGTACGAATAATACAAAGAAAAAATTAAAGTGTAAAATTAAGCACTTTAATAAATTACGAATTTAACAAACAACAAAGAAGATATTTAAGTTACCAATTGAACATTAGTCTAAAACACAATTTGCTAATTTGCATATAATCATTTTATCATTTGTATCGCTTTGTTAAGTTAAGTTATAATTTATAGAAGTTTTTGATAGTAGAATGAACGTATTTTGATTATATTTATTTGCAAGGTCGAAAAAAATGATGAAATCCATGAAAAAGAAAACTGAAAACTAATAATAGAAAAGCCCAAGGTGTTGATGATCTGACGTAAACAGAATTATTTTGCATAGTGCAAAGCATAAGGAAATAAATTCTCAAAAATTACCTTTGACGAAATAAGAAACGTCTACGACAAGTTTAGTTTAAAAGATCGATAAGAAAGAAGACAGTTTGGAGAGAATAGAACAATCAAGTTACCATTGCGTTTTGATTCCGATCGCAAAACAATGGCTACTCAAACTTTGTTCATCTATAGCTTAACTTTGCAATTTGGGCTCATTTTATTCTCACTTCTCAATTTTCTCATTGAGTTTTATTCGACCGCTCGCTATAAAGTTCGTCACTTCATCTATTATCTTTGGAATCGCAATTATGAACCAAGCTGCTTGAACGAAGCCAAGAAAGATTTGTTGAACTTGCCTCAGCACTTATCATTGATTATCGAAGCTGAGAAAGAATGTATCTCAGTGGATTCTATTGCAAAATTGATAAGATGGACTCAACTCTTGGGCATCGCTTATATCAGCATTTACGATTATTCTGGCCTCATCACTCTTAAAAAAGAAGAGGTCGTTCAAAAGTTAAGTGGAAAGGAAAATAATAACAAAAAGCTAAAGTGTGAAAAAGATGCGCTTACTACATGTGTCGAGCATGTTTCGACGATAAAAAGCTGTTTTCATTATGGCTCCTCGAAAGTGGCATTACTTGATGCGACCGATGGACGGCCAGCGATTGTTTCTGCAATCAAATTTGTAATAAATGACACAAATGGTACTCCAATAACGTATAAAAAGATAATCGATTGCTTAAAAGCAAAATTCGGTTTTCCGGAGCCCGATGCGATCTTTAAATTTGGTAGTAGCGTTTCAGCACTGGGCTTTCCTCCTTTATTTCTGAGAATAAGCGAAATGTTCTCTTTAAAATCGTACACAAATGTCACTGTTTTCCAATTCATCGATGTTTTAAAAAGTTACGAAAAGCGAGATCGAAGATGCGGCAAATAAGTTATTCTTTCTCTCTTGATTTCGAGCAAAAAGTTGCTCCATTTCAAGGCGAACTCTACATTTTTCTACATTTTTCTTCGCCAATTTTTTGCTGAAATGAGTCAAAAGTGCACAATTTCCCTCTTGACTTTCCTTCAATTATTTTCATTTCTTAAAATCCTGTTTCTACATTTTTCTTGTTGCAGAGAATTCGCTTTTTTTAAATTATCATAGGGTTTCGAAATCGAATATGACTAACTACAGTGTTTTTAAAAGCGAACCGAATTTTTGTCAATAAAGATTTTATGTTTTATTTTAAATGTTTGCCGAACATAATATTTTAATTGATGATGAATTGTTTCAAAGCTTTTTCAAAAGTTGCTGAAAATACTCGCCATTTCGGGCCGCACAGAGGTTTACGATTAAGTTAACTTCGCAAAATTTGTGAATTTCAATTTGAATGCTTATGTTGTATATTTTTCAATATGAGAAACCTTCTCAATCTCCTCTATCTTTACTCCTTGTAAATGTTTACTTGATTTACATTTGTGTTTATTAAAAGAAAACAAAATTTTTCGAGATAAGCTACAAAGGACGAACATTGAATCAGCTAGAAAATACTTTTAATACTTAATAAATAAGTTGAAAAAATCATAGAAAAAATTTTAATTAGGGAAATGTTGAAATACAAAGGGTTTTTTCGAGATGTCCACAATGTTTTCTTTAATAACTTTTGAACACTTTACTTAATAATTTTGGCATTTCGCAAAATGGTGCAATAATCGCGAAACAAAACGAATCATAATAGATACAAATTGATCCAACCGCAAAAAATCGGGACATTTTTCGGAAAATGTGTTTTTAGTTAATTTATTTGATAAATTAAAATGTTTAAAAAATATTTTTCTCACTTTTATGTTAAACACGAAAAAAAAGAAAATTTATTGTGAAAAAGTTGAAAAGATCGGTGAAAATTTAGAGTAAGGCACTCTTCGGAATTTTCGTGAAACACATAACAGCTAAATACGAATCTATAATCAGAATAAAATCAAATGAACTTTTCTTCGAAAATC
>NCKU01005414.1:0-10171 GCA_003675995.1 Dinothrombium tinctorium
ACTGATACCGCACTCGATTGCACATTTTCTTAAAGGCCTTGCCGGGCTTCTCTCAAAGTTTTGCTTATTTTCACTTACCCTTTCGGGAGTTAGGACCGTCTTTTTTGATGCGCGGCAAATTATTTACCGCGCCTGTTTCTTCAAATTTTTTAATTAAAGCTGCTACTGATGTCTTGGCAGGGATGTTTTCATCACCATAAACATTTTCGAACTTTTTACGCACTGATTCTAAGCTTTCATATTTGTAAAATTTTTTTATCACAAAATCAAGTTGTTATTTATTCAACACCATTTTAAGAAATGCGGGTTTTTGTCCGAATGTGTTATTTTGGCGCAAAATTTGTTTTCACTAATCGTGAGAATATCTGGAAAATGTTTTTGTGAAATTTCATTTTGTTTACACTTTTTTTTTGTTGAAATAATTAAGTTTAAAATCGTAGTGTTTTATAAGATACACTCTGTATTTTTGATCGCTGCGAGAAAAATGATTTTATTCACTTTCATCAAAAAATGAGACTCACTTAAAATCGAAAAAAGCAGGACAAGCATAGATAGAATCGCCGAAATAACCATAGGCCATAAAAATTTGTTCTAGTAAACCGTCTTGAGTATACACAAAATGTTCCATTAAATTGAGCGAATTTATTTTCTGGTGAATTCCATGAATATATGGAATAATTTTTCCACTATGAATTAATCTCTGTTCTCAAAGTATCTGGACTTGGATAAAGCCAATATGTAGTTTCCTAAAAAAACCAATGAAATCGATTAATAATTAATCAAAAATCACCTTTACAAATACAAAAAAGGCCTCAGTTTGTCGCTCAAAATTTTTAATAGATGCCACAGCGTCAATTGTTATATCAACTTGAGGCCACAATGTTTCTATCAATTGTTTCTGTTTAAAACTCCCATCGTCCACATTGAATGTGAAGAAATGTTTATTTTTGAATAAATAAGCGAATGAAGCTCGAGATTTGAAAATCAGCTCTGACGAGTTTTTTAAATAGAAAAACTTTCTGTTCTTTATTGACCAGATTATCCCATCAATGACTGGATCACTGCATAATTCCAATTCTTCGGCCTTTTCAGAGCTTAGAACGATAAAATTTAAGCGAAAATTAGATTTGTTTTACTTACTTTAGATTCATCCGAAATCACATAATATGAAAAGTGAATTAAAATCAAAGAGTTAAAAAAAGATTCATGTTCCAAAATTATTAAATTACTGCGTTCGAACTGTTCGAAGACTTGTTGAACATTAATAATTAATTATCGCTTGTTTCTATTGTTCTTATCGTTTGATTTTCATCGTTGAATTGTTTGAAATCACGCGCTTGTGTGGAGCAAACGAACTTTTCGCATTCTCATTACGCGAGAGCAAATCTCGTTTGCTTCTCACTTATTTGACAACTCAAGCGAACATGATAATTATTATTCGTCAGATTGAAAAATAAATTCGAAAGTTAATTTGAATGATAAAGACAATTCATTTTTGATTCAATAGATTTTCTGTTATTTAAAAAAAATTAGAAATGTGATTATGTATTGTACTACAAAATGAATTTGAATGATGAGAAATAACTTTGTGATTCTGTTATTTCTTCTTTAACAGCACATTTTTAATAAAATCAGCTTTTTCAGCCTCTGTTAATTGTTTTGAATGATGTTTCTGCAAAAGAAACAATTTCAAAATTATAGCATTCAAAATCACATTTATTACCTTTTGCGTAATGAAGTCAAGAAAAGTTTGCTTTATTGAAGGATTTAATCCATTTAGTAATTCTTTTAAGTTATTCTTACTCATCACTTTACTCAAATCAAGAGCATAATTGAGTAGAAATAAAGTCGTAAAGCTATACAAGTCTTCTTGACAGCAGCGTAGAACACACTCTAATAAGCATTTATCTTGCTGAGGATTCGTTTTCGGAAATGCTGACAATAGCTGAGAAACGAGAACATGTCTATCACCACTATTTTCGAAGCAAGATTCAGAAAGAAGTTTGCAAATCATTTCTATAGATTCGGGGTTAAAAGAATCTTGAAATGTAATTAATGATGAAAGTAATCCAATACATTGGCCTAAATTTTTTGATTCACTCAAATTTTCTTTCAAAGAAGCTAATAAATATGCGAGAAGTTTCTCTTTCAAATTATCATCAAATTGCGTAGATTTGCAAACGAAAGCTGTAACTAATGATATCAAGTCAACACTAGAATTTGAATTCCCATTTTGCTGAGAATCTTTAAATTTTAAATTCTTTATATAGTTTTCACTGATAGTTCTAATGGCAGCGCAATCAACAACTTCTTGATTCCATATTTTTGGATTCTGAGTTGGATTGTACGAGTTGAGAAGAGAACCAATCTGAAGTTTATTCAAAAGAGGAAATATTCTACCTAATAAGAGGATACAGCTCAGTGATTGCCGTTCAGAAGCCATTCGAGACAATCGGATTAATATCGAACAATGATGTTCTCTTAAAATTTCATCTGCTACACAAATAATGGAGAACCAAACATCAGACGCGAACATTGATCGTACGATGTCTTCATGTAATAAGTTTCGAATGAGGCGATCTTCGAGAATCGCATATTGATTGTTGTTAATTTTGGTCAAAAATTTTACAAAATCGCTCAAAAAGTTTTCATAAAAAGTAGTTTCCCTGAAAATCACGAATCAAAAACGATTTATAAATATAAGAACTTACTTTGGTTGAGTCTCTGTTGACGATTCTTTTAAAACATGTAATGGCAGAAAAATTTCAACTTCACAAAGCGATATTTTCTCAAAAACTAAATCAATGATTGAAATCTCGTTTTCATTTTTGGGGCTGGATTGAATCCATTTTTCTATCACTTGTTCTTCTTTAGTAAATTTATGATTTATAATCATTTGAATAAACTGTAGATAGGAACAAGGTCCGATGTCAGTGAAGTTAACATTTGATAACATCAGAACAGAATCAATAAAAGTTTCATAGTTTGTAAGAAACTTTAAGCAATTTTTCAATTTAGGATACATTTGAAAAAAAATCTGACTACGTTTTTGAAAAGCGATTTCAAGTGTCCTTAGGCTGTAACAGTATCTGGAAAATAAGAAAGGTTAATATAAGTTAATGAAATTTTTGCTATCTACTCGAAGCTGAGCAAGTAAAATTCAAAAATCTCTTTGCAAAATGTGTCGATGTATTTCAAAAAGTTCATCGAAGATCCATAAGTTGCAAAAAATGCGGCAATGATATTCACAGCAAATTTTAGAGTTTTTTCGAAATTTTCATCGTCCTGAAAGAAAAAACAAATATTAACTCGTAAAATAAACTCGATTAAATACATTTCCGAGTGATAAAAATTGTAGCGCTTTACGGAAAAGTGAATTCAAACATTTTATCCCCAATGTGAGATCAACTTTTGCAAAAAACTGTTCTGAAAAATTTGATGAAATGTTTTTAAAGCTAAACAAGTATTTATAAGTGCTTAATGGAAAAACATCGGCAATTATCGGACAAACATCCATTATGCAGCAATAAATTTGGTTTATATCTACTTCATTCTTATGCACATAATCTTCGGTAAGATTGTTAATACTATCGTTTATTACCTAAAAACAACAAAATTCATTAAAAAGCGTTAATACAAGAAGCAACAAACTTTGTCGAGTTGTGTGAGTTCAAGAAGCACCGATTGAACGAAACACTTTAATTTTTTAATCGTCGTCTCGAAAAAATATTCATTTGTTTTCATAAATAAATATGTGCTTTTGACGACAGCAAATGCGACATTTAAAGAAGATTGAAGAATGCACGATTGAGTCAAAAGACGGGCGACACTTTTCGTGAACTGTTGAATGAAGAGATGACATTTCTGCGCGAAAACAAATCTTTTTTAACGCAAATCTATTTCAAATACAATTCCAGTATTTAAATTGAACTTACTACGAACAGTTCAATGATCGCATCAATCGAATCGTCGCTGATTTCAGTAGCAATTGTTGCTGCCATTTGCTTGAGTGATGTTTGATAAATAGCGACGATCGCAGCGAAAACATCATCGATGACTGCCTCTAAACGATGTTTATAGTGACACCAATCTTCAATACTTTCGAAAAAAGTCAAATTATCTATTTTTAAAGCGAAAGAAGCGATGGAAAACAAAATGAATGAGTACGAAATGAAAACAAAGTGAATGTTACCTGTGATTGTTTGCAAATCACTCGAAGAGCGCAAATGAGCGATGCGTCGATTGAAATCGTCGCCGTCTTCTGAACACATCGATTCGTTGAAAATAACGAAAAAAACTCGAAAATGGACGATTTTTCGCTTCGTTCGAAAGAAGTGCGCGTTTTTCGCGAAACACTTTGCGTTCGAAAAGAGCGTAAAAATCGCGCGCAAAGCGACAAACGCGAGTTTCCACCTCACGACACATGCGCAGTGCGATCGCGGCGATCTTTCCTTTTCCTGTCGTTTGCGAAACGTGAAAAACGCGAATTTATCGCTAGTTTAACGATTGACCGCAAAAATGGTACTAAAAATTGTTTCAATTCACTGTTTCAATAATAATTTTTTTTATACTTTTTACAGACGAAAGGATTCGTAAAAGTGGTCAAAAACAAGGCTTACTTCAAACGCTTTCAAGTGAAGTTCAAAAGGAGGCGAGGTTTGTTAACCTTTTTTTTCAGATCACTTTTTTAATTATGATTTAATTAATTATCAGAGGGTAAAACCGATTACTATGCGCGTAGAAGACTCGTCGTTCAGGACAAGAATAAATACAATACGCCTAAGTATCGTATGATCGTTCGTATCACGAATAAAGACATCATATGTCAAATCGCGTACGCGAAGATCGAAGGCGATCACATAGTTTGCGCGGCGTATTCGCACGAATTACCGCGTTACGGCGTAAAAGTTGGTCTCACCAATTACGCGGCCGCCTATTGCACTGGTTTACTGCTCGCTCGTCGTCTGTTGAAAAAGTTTAATCTAGACTCAATCTACAAAGGAAGCGAAACGGCCACTGGTGAGATGTATTCGGTCGAAGACGTTGACGATAAACCGGGCGCATTCCGCGCGTTTTTGGACGTCGGTCTCGCGAGAACCTCGACCGGTGCTCGAATTTTCGGCGCGATGAAAGGTGCTGTCGACGGTGGTATCGATATTCCGCACAGCGAAAAACGTTTTCCGGGCTACGATTCGGAAGCGAAAGAATTCAACGCTGAAGTTCACCGAAAGCATATTCTTGGACAACATGTCGCCGATTACATGCGAATGTTAATGGAAGAGGACGAAGAAGCGTATAAGAAACATTTTTCCAGGTTCATAAAGCTCGGCATTACACCAGATGAGGTTCGTTAATCGTTGATCTTTGTACAATTAATCGTAAACTTTGATTACTCGCAGCTCGAAGAGATGTACACGAACGCTCACTCAGCAATCAGAGCGAATCCAGACGCAGTTAAGAAAGAGCCGAAGAAAGAAATTGAAAAGAAACGATGGACTAAAAAGAAATTGACTCTCGCCGCGCGAAGGAACAAAATAGAGCAAAGGAAAAAAGCAGTGCTCGCGAAATTAGATGCAAGTGGCGAGGAATGAACATTGAAACAATTGTATTTGTTGAGTTCGAAATAAATATTTGGTACAGATTTTCTTGTTTTGTTTTGATTGCTCTAAGATTAAAATGACTTAGGTAATAATTAATAATTAATTATTAAAAAAATGGTGAGATACGTGTTAAATTGGGTAAAAAGATTGTTTTAGTTCAAACATTTAGCTTTAAGTCAAGGCAAGGCACGAGAGGAAGACGATCTCAATAAAAATAGAGAATATTGCATTTACAAACTACAAACTAAATTTTGGCTTCTCAAATAATTATGCTTTAATCACATTCTTTTGATAACTGCCATTTTTACTGTCAGCACCAATCGGCGACATAATCGAAGTCTTTGAATAGCATTTGTTCTTTTAATAACAATTGTCGAGGTTCTTTCGGTGGACTTAAGTGAGGCTTTTCCGACGTGAACTCTTCGTCGAAATTGCTTACGTCTTCCTTCGATTTCTGAGCGAAACAATAACTCGATTATGAATGGGATTCATTAATCAATTAAATGATACTTACAACAGTGGGAACAAATGGAGGTTTGACTTTACGACATAACAAATCATCCCATTTTGTATGCTACAATATGTGCAATTGTAATTAATTTTAAACAATTAGATAAAATAATAGCTAACTTACCCTAAAAAATGCTTGTTTCTTAACGTCTTCAGCATCTCTCTCGCTAGAACCTAATCGCTTTTCCGGATTCTTTCGCAATAACTTAACAATGAAATATTAGAAATATTAAAAACAAACACAACGAAAACATACTCTTCTCATAATAGCAATCGCTTCTAACGACAAGAATCGTGGATATCTAACTTCATCGTTTACAATGCTATCAAAAACTTCCTCCTCGTCGTCGCCGGGAAAAGGGGACTATAATTAGAAAAAAAATTTATGGTTATTTAAACGGAAGTAAATTTTAACGAACCTCGCCGACCAACATTTCAAAAATCAAAACACCGACGCCCCACCAATCAACTGCTCTCGTGTACGAAGTTTCGGTCAACACTTCAGGTGCAAGAAACTCGGGTGTTCCGCAAAAAGTGCCTGTCCTATCGCCGTAACCGATGCCTTCTTTACACAAGCCGAAATCGGCTATTTTCACGTAACCTTCAGAGTCTAATAACAAATTATCTAATTTTAAGTCCCTAAAAAGAAGCAGAAGAAAAAAGCATAAGTACGTGAAGCATGAAAGTAACAAGTGCTTATCGTACCTGTATATTATTCTATTTTCGTGTAAAAACTGTAATCCAAGAACAACGCATGCAGCGTAAAAGCATGCTCTTGGTTCCGAAAAGATATCGTGATGGATATGCATCATAAGATCACCACCGCAAGCGTATTCCATTACAAAACACACATGTTGCGATGTTTGAAAGCATGCGAATAAATTTACTAAAAACGGATGCCGCACTGAGGTGGAAACTTCGAAGATACGCTTCTCGGCCATCAGACTTTCCACTTCGTCCCTCGCTATAATATCGCCTTTTTTAAGCGCTTTAATTGCGAAATATTCTCCCGTTTGTTTGTATTTACTCAATATTACCTTGAATTTTGAAGCGAACAAAAAATTACACACTTCGAATGAAGCGAGAATACATTACTTTTCCGAAGTGACCTCTTCCTAAAACACTAATGAATTCGAAACAGTCCAAAGACATGCCAATTGCTGGCGTAGATGGCACGGAATCTAATTGTCTTATAGGTGTTTCTTCTTCAGCGAGTAGTATCTCAGGCTCGGGTCCGGGCGAATATCTAATCTGCAGCCTGCTAATTTCATTATCGTCGATACTGTGTATACTACTTCGGTGATCTTCGCACACTAAATTAGTATTTGAGCTAGTCAGTGGTTCAGTTACAATAGGAAGCGTTGTCGTATTTATCGTCGAATTGTAGTTAACAATAGAATTGTCATTCAAAAAGTCAAATTCGTGTAAAACGGACACTATCTGAGACTCGTCTAATTGCTTGTTTGAATCGATGACACGATTACTGTCTTCTTCTTTTTTCCCACATTCAACAACAGTTTCTTGTTTAGCAACACTATTTTCAGCGACAGCAGGAACAACAGAACTTGTAGCTAGATTTTGTTCAGATGATGCTTGAGGCAATGCTCGTTTCATCAATCGACCCCATGTGGCCACATTAATGTTCAACTCATTTGGCCGCAAAAAATTCTTGCCTTTATGTCTGAACAATTTTTGTCTTTGTAGCTTTGGTTTACGCGAAATCATTGGATTCAAAAATTTTATTTCGGCAAAAAGAATGCCTTGTGGTTCAAGATGTAAAGCCATTCCATGGCGAACATCATCGATGAACTCTTCTAAGTGTACAAATTTAAGAGCACACAGAGATCTCCAATCATGCCAATAAATTAGTATTTCCAGTTCACGCGACCTGTCGAGATCTAAACTAAACCTCTGGTCCCATGCCATTTGACTACATGGCTTCCATGAGGTTTGGCCTACAGTTACATTATCTAATTTTAAAATTGCCATTATTTCATTTGACGTTTCTTCTTTAATGGAATAAGATCGCGAAGAGCTTCGAGTTAAACCTTTACTGGTAACGCGAACTAAATTGCGTATATCTCCAGGAGAAGAACGCGTTAGCTGACTTCGTCCGGGTACATCTTCTAAAAGACCCTGACAACCAATTAGTCTCACTTCCAATTTGCCTGTAACTGCCGCTGGTTTAGAGATTGCCGATGGCGTCGGTGAAGGATGGTCTTTCAATCTATAAGAGTGAATGGTGGGTGAATAGATCGTCGGTGTTGCGGATTGACTGTTATCCAAATCAATTCGCACTATGGCTGATTTAGGGGATCCCGGAGGTAGCTTTTGACGACATAATTCTAAAGCTTTACGAAGGATATCAACTTTTTGACTCGATTCAGATAAATTATTCTGCGCTTCTTGCAATGCTTTTCGATCGGGTTGCTTTGAGCTTTGCAATAATTTAATTACATTTTTGGCTCCTTCGACAACTGCACATTCAACTTTAAGTCTATATCGTAACTCCTCGATTCGCACTTCAAGCGGTGACATAATTTCGGGTAATTTTGTTTCTTTACCGCCATTAGCACCGGCGTTCGACGGGCCATTTTCTTGTTTAGCTATTTCTTGATCTTGCTTTTGCTTCACTTTCACAATCATCATTCGAATGTATTCTAGTTTCGCTTTGGCATCGGAAAGCATTAGCTGCGCTTCGGCGAGAAGCTTACGATCTTTCGAAGAACCACTGTACATTTGAATCATATTCTCGGCACCTTGTTTCACTTTCATCTCGATATTGTACTGTTTTTCGAGCGATAAGATTCGCTGTGAAGTTGCCGAAAGAGAGCTTTTACCGTCGTCGAGCGACACACGATCTAAACTACCGCTGCCGAAAACATCGCTATTATCGTCGTCGTGTTTCGTTTGTCCCTGTGTGACCAGTATCTGTGCGTCCACTTCTTGTAAATCGCTTTGCAACTCTTGCAATTGACTATTAGCTTTTTTAACGATCGAATTCACGTCCGATAAACTACGCTTATCGGTGGTTACTCGACGAAGATTTTCAGCGCCTTCTTTCATTTTCAATTCTTTGCGTATTCTTTCTTTTAGAAATTTTTTCATCTCTTCGAGCTTTTGCTGCGTGTTGCCGTTCGAAGAGGCATTATTCAATACGAAGCCATACTTTGAGGCGAGCTCTTCGTACAAATCTTGTGTGACACTCATTGTTCTTCTCTTTTCTTTTTTCTAAGAAACCGGGATTCGTTTCTTTTTTTTCACCGATCGATTACACACAAACACACACACACAATTTGTATAAATATACAAACGGTGATAAAGAGAAAGTGACCAAAGAAAGTGAAAGTGTACAAAACAACAGTCGAAAACTAAAACGAAAAACGAAAATAACGGTTGTTTATTGTTCAGAAAAAAAGAAGCAAAACAAAAATTCAAACCTTTGGTTTCAAAAACGCGTTTCACAGCATATTTGTTCGCTTTGATTTTCGTTCGTTGCTTTTAATTTAAAAAAAACTTTTAAAAAATTAAAATTCGCGAAAAAACGAAAGAAATAATTTAGAGTAAAGAAAAAACAGTGCGAATCGCGAATTTCGAAAAGGTTACAAACAGCGAATTCGAGACGCCATCAAAACGCAGCGAACGAATAGCGAACACTGCGTACAAGGTGCAGATACTTGATTGCGACCGCTGCTCTCGCGCTGAGAGCGCGCGGCGCCAAATACGGAGGGCGAATGGCGAGCGACAAATGTGTGACAAGGATTTTTGCGCAAAAACGCGAATCAATGTTAACGTCGTTCGCTTTTCATTCGAGAATTAAAGTTAATTAATCTTATTTGCTTCATTAGCGCTTTTAAATAATTGCGGTCAAATGTTTGTTTGAAACTCGCTTCTCTTTGCACAGCTTTTGTGTGTAACTCATATACTAACTGAAATTCGAATTGAATTTTAGTTAAAGAACAATATTCAAACTTAACGCAACTCTAATTTCTTGTTTCGATCTAAATTGTCTCTTCCTTCTACATATGCTTCTCGATAAATTACCTCATTTCGCTTTTTTT
>NCKU01005415.1:0-10165 GCA_003675995.1 Dinothrombium tinctorium
TTTTTTCCCCATTTTCCTGTTCAAAAATCTAATCGTCTTTTAAGCGAACAAATCGATAAACCAAGTAACAACACAAGTAGATAGGGCAGCGGTATAGGCTCAGGGGAATCCCCTGATCCCATACCGCCGTCCACAGAGTAGGTCTAAGGGACTTCTCCTCTAACCTATGACAGTTCCCCTTATAGGCTGCGTATGCGAAGGCGAACGAACTTGCTTCAATAGCATTCATTAACAGTTTTGCGAATGCGAATGTGAATGCGATTTCTAATACAAAAAATTAATTTTTTCAATAAAAATGTACAAAAGAAAATGATCAAGTTTTTATTTTTTGAAAATTTAGCATTAATAATATTGAAGTCAACCAGGTCCATTTGTAAAGAAGCCCAAATTTTTCATAAAAGCAATTTTTGAAAAATTCAGTTTTTCTGTTCATTTTTAAAATGGAGTTTTTTAATTTATTGTGTTAAAAGTTTTGATTAATATGCCAAAAATTGTTGATTCGACAACTGATTTTTGCTGCATAAATGCATACATTTTAATTTTTCATTTCATAAAAGTACTAACTCTACTCATAAAAATTTTTATTTAAAAAAATTAATCAATAAAAATTAATTCGTAGACGATGGAGACATCTCAGGTTGAGGCGCCTGTGTTGGCGAATGCACCCCAAACCAAGAGGGTGATGGAGGGGCTAGCGATGGCGGCAAACCAAACGATGGTGTTAACGACTCGACCACCAACTGCCCCCGAAGCGCCTCAATTTCCGCCTCCAAACGGCGGATGTTGAGCTCAAGCGCCTCATTTTCCGCCTCCAAACGGCGGCGAACGTCGCGCCTGTGCCCTCTAATTATCCGATCCAGAGGTGTGGTTCGCACCAACACGGGACGGTCGGGCGCTGCCAGAAGTTGCGCAAAACTTAGCCTCCAGCGGCGACCACGGCGCGGAGGAGGGGTTGGAGCCATAGCACGAGGGTCTGCAGGAGCCATGGCTAGAGGCTCCGCAGGGTGATGACTATATAGATGGCTTAAAAATAATTAAAAATTATAAAATAAATACTTTGGCCAGCCCACTTAGGCACTTTGAAAATAAATGAAAAATTCTCATATACTAAAAAGATACTCTACATTATATCATTGCTATATATATTATTTTATATTTATTATACTTATATTATACTTATACTATATTATATTATATATATTAATATTAGTATAATATTATAATAATATAATATATATTATATAATATTGTATATATATTAAACTTATTATACTTATATATTTTATTGTACATTTATTATATTATTGCTCTACATTATTGCATAAATCAAAATTTCATTTACTGCATCAGGGATCGTCTAAAAATTCCGAAAGTTGAAATAAAATTACGCAATATTATTGGCGCCATTATGATAGAATTTTAAGACTTTTTAATTGAATCTTAGAGTATTAAATGTGCTAAATTTGAAAATAAAATTTTCAGAATTTTTTGCAACTGTTGTCGGAAAATAGGAATTTTCGGAATTTTCAAAAAATTCTAGTTGGAGAACGAGCATATAGACCCCCCTTTTTTCCAACACAAATAGTTGAAAATTCAAATGGTAGATTTTTAAGGAAAAATTTGACGTTAGCCAGAGGTATTGGAATTTTTATGAATTTTTGAAAATTTTGCTATTTTTCGCGAATTTTTCCTGTCCTTCTCGAAGGATTTTCAAGTTTGTTAGTTTCTCAAAAAATCTTCCCAAATGAGTACTACAATATAAAAAAAGAATTTTTAAAATCGATCAACAGGAACGAAAGTTATTAGCAAAAGTTCTAAAATTTTCAAAAAATTCTAGAAGGTTCTACTTGTCTCCTAGAATGATAATTTTTGCAGATTCGTATTCAACGAATTTTCAAATTCATAAAAAATTTTCAGCAATATAGAGTCGTCTCTAACCCCCCCAGATAACTACTCAATTTTGGCAACAAAAATTTGGATGAATTTTCAGTGAAATTCGAAAAATGTTTATTTAAAAACTCTGACTCGTTAAAAATCAAGACAATTGATTACGAAATGAAACTTATTTGCTCCATTAGCGACAGTTGATTTTGACAGATTATGTTATTCTTATAAATGTATATTAGATCGTCTTCATCGTCTCTCATGTGATAACATCGAAATTAAATGTAAATCAATGTAACCGCTTTTTTTAAATAAAAAAAACTTTAGCCAAAATCTAGCCGAAAAAGGCTTCTTTTTCAACCGAAATTCGACCGAAAAATGCCTATTTTTTGCGCCGAAAAACAAATCTCTAGTAATCGTGCAGCATATCGAAAATGACAGCGATAAAAAATGCCGAAATTGGCAGTTCAATAAAGATTGAAAGCATTGTTCGGCAAGTTTCGAGTTGTTTTCAAAAGAAACGAATTCAATGCTTGCGAACACTCAAAATTGAACGCTGCGTTGCCATCGATTTCGAAATTTTCGATCGCTTCACTTTTCAGTTAAAAAGTGCGGAAAATGTTTTCAACGAATGAAGACTGCGAATGAGGGGCGAACGCAGCGACAACGAGAAAGAAGACGCGAGCGGCGAAAGCGATTGCAGTGATGGAGGCGAACGAAACGCACGCTTTCGCCGAGAAAGTGGCGAACGCGATTTCCACAATAATGAAACCTTCTTCGAACGCGGACCAAAGGCGAGATGCGAACGCTTTCATCGAGCACTTGAAAAATTCGCTTGAAACCGAACGCTGCTCTCAACTCGCTTTCGAGTTAATCAATGGCGCTTTCTTTGAATACGAATCGTGTGAAAACGATCGCGAAACTTTCGCCCGAACATTGCGTTTCTTCGCTCTTCAATTAATCGAACACAACATCAAAACCAAATGGAATTCGCTTTCTTTAAACGACAAAAATGAATTGAAAACTTTTTTGCTAAATGTTGTTACCGTGAACTGCACCCAAAAAACAATCGATTCGCAGTTTAAGCATGGAATAAGTAAATGTGTGGTCGAATGTATGAAGCGCGAGTGGCCACAAAACTGGCCTCATCTCTTAGATTCGCTTTTGAGTATGAACCAAGTCAGAAACTATAAGAAGTTTAACCTTGTGATTTGTCTTTATAGATGCAAAGAGAAGTGAAACTGTGCTTTATATTCTGTGGAGAATCGGCGAAGACGTCGGCATATTTTACTTGCCTACCAACGTTCAAAGAAGACGTGAACTTAATGTTTCTTTGATAGAGAATATGAATCCCATATTAGAATACATTCAAGATTGTTTAATTTGTGGAGATAATGATCTTTGTGCTTCAGGCTTAAGAACTTTGACTGGATTTTTAGAATGGTATCCATTAAATACTGGTTTGCTGTCTTTATTGAGCGAAATGTTAAGAAAGGATTTTTTAAATATTCGCGAAAAACTTCTTATTTGCGATTGTTTTGTGCTTTGCTTGACTAAAAAAGCACTTAAGACAGAAGAAAAAAATGTACTTTCAACGTTTTTCAGCTGCACCAATATTACGGCAATCTTTGAAGCAGTGAGGTATGAATCAATTGCCATTATCATTATTTTTTATTTTAGTTCACTTTTAATTTATTGATTTTAAAACAGGTCAGCGATTAAACAATTGGGCGACCAAAAATATACAAACGAGTCTTTCGATTTCGCAAAGAGAATTTGTTTTGTGTTTTCACTGATTGGACAAGCAGCTGTTTCTTTGGAATCCTCTTTTTTTCATTCTTCGCCTTATTTTGAAACTCAATTAGAAATTTTCACCTGTAATAATCAAGTCTTAAATTCAATATCAATTCAATTTTGGCGCGATCTTGTTCGTAATACAACAGGGAACAAATATTTATTAAATGAATTATTGGTAAATCAAATTTTGATTGCTATTCCGACAAAACTTCTTAAACAAAATTTTGACTTGCGCTACTTGGGCTTTGAATTTGATGGAAGCGATGATTATGAAGTATTTTATTACAAATTTCGGGCCGAAATCCTCGAATTTTTAAGAGGTTTAGCCGCTTTACATGAAGAAATATGTTTTCGATTCTGTGTCAACGCTTTAAAAAATGTCATTGAAAGTGTCAAAAGTAGTCAACAAGATTGGGAAATAGTGGCGCAAATTCTAGATGCGATTTGTAATAAAATCACATCTATAGAAAAAGTATTTATTTTAATAGGTTCATTCATTTATTTTATTAAGAACTTCTTGCAATAGTTTTCATCAGATGGCCTTTTTATTTTAAAACATCTTTTATTTTTAATTCCACGGAGCAACGATCCTGACACGATTTCCAGCCAGTTATCATGCCTCTCAGCGTTATTTGTATTTTTGCCATATTTAACAGAAATCAATCTTCTCCAGGAACTTTTGAATAAGGTTTGAAGCATATTTGATTCTATATGTCTTTCAATATTTAATATCATGATTTTAGATCTTTACATTAGCTCTATTTAACATAGAGGGGCAAACAAAACAGACTCGCACTAAAGCAGTGAAAAATCTTCGACGTCATGCTTGTTGCGATTTTTTGAAATTGAGCCGTATCTACGGAATGCTTCTTTTAGTAAGTTTGAATCTATTTTCACTCTATTTATTCAAAACATAGCCGATTTTTCCAGAATTGAAATCTCACATTAATACCATTTCCATAAGTAACGATGAACTAAGTCAAATGGAAAAATGTACTCTTAATGAAGGCTTATTTTTAATCAGGTTTGTATTTTTAAATCTGTCCAATCTAAATATCCTCATTTACTCTATTATTTAGCAATAATTTCTGTGACATCTCTGAGCAGCAAAAACTTGTTCATGACATCATAAATACCCTCGATGGATTTTTCAACTTCGAATTTTCTACAGAGAGACTAATTTCATACACAGGATTAAACTTGAATATGATGGAAAGCGATGCTCTCGGGCAAAATCGCGCAAACCTCATCTATTTTGTGAATTCTGTCGTTGGTTTACTAAAAAGAATTAACCGAAAAGCTGCTCTACAACCCTCAATATACCCACTTTTGCATACGCTTCTTGGTATTGCCTCAAGTTTAAACACTCTCTGGAAGCCTGAACATCAGTTGCTTGTTCATGAAGATTACCGAAGTTTTGTTTTCTCCTTGGTCACAGAAATAGAGAAGCTTCAATTGCTTGAAATTTCTTTAACTTCCAATTCTGCAAACGGAATTATTAATAAAACTGTGCCTCACAGAATGCAAACATTTTTATGGTCTCTTCATGAAAGTTGTTTTTTAGCTTTCAATGCCGCATTACCTTTGCTTTCGCCTGATATTTATTTTCAAAATTTTAATTTTTCACAAGCTCTAACTGATTGTGAACATTTGCCTGACTCCAAACTTAGAGTTATTCTTAAACTATTGGTCAAACCAATTATAATCAATTGTCCTAACGATCAAGCATTGTTTGATCATGTTATTTATAATCTGACAAAAAGTTTTGTGCCTTTTTTATTCAGAAGTATAAATTCAAAATGGGAGGCAAAGAAAATGCGAAATCTTGAAGAAGATGGAATTGAAGATAAAGAAATGGTTGAAAGTGAATTAATTGAAGATCAATTACTTCGTTTACTCAGTCGAGAATTTGTTGAATTTATGGCCATTATTTTTATCAAATCTAAAAACAAAAACTTCTATAATAATGTTTCTGAGGACACTGAAATGGCTGATGAAGAATATAACTCTAATTCATTTCAAGAAGCAGTTTTTTCACCTTTGGGAATCTTCTTATTGCAACGGATGCCTGATGTATTTATTATCGCAAATGCGGTTTTGATGACATGGCTTGATAGTATTGTTTCTTATAAATCAGCCGTTATTAATTCAATTTTGTTTAAGCAACTTATTTCCGAAAACTTCATCAAAACATCCGAAGAAGCTATCTTTCTTTTTCAACAGGTGCTCACTGCTTTAAGTTTTTTTGGTGAACATGAGCAAAATCAATCTATTCTATTACAATTGATGCTGATCCTTTACGAAGGCCTCGTTTTCCAACTTAAAATCATGGGTGTGAAAGAGAAGCTTAGTGAAATCACGGGTCAAAAAATAGATAATTGGGATGCGCTCGAGGAAAAATGGGCCAAAATGGCTGCTTCTGGACGAGCTTCGAATTTGGACAAGAAGAAAAAAGAATCTTTAAAAGCGCTTTTAAAATCAGTGATAGGGGTAAAAATCTTATCAAATTAGTTAAAATTTGATTAAACTAGTCTTTCCTTCGTTTAGAAAAATATTGGACAACTTTATAGACGGAACATAGACGAAATACGTAATTTAAGGCCCATTATTTTTAGCAGAAGAAAACATGAAATTGAACTCGAACAAATTGATCTCTGCAAACTTTTTGACATATAAATTAATGTTTCCGTGCATTTAAATTTGATCAATTAAAATTGTCGATAAAATTAAAACATTTTCTCTTAATACTTTAGTATTTTTTAAATAATGGATTATTTAATTCTCATTGAATTAATTTGTGCATTTTCTGTCATATGCAGATGTATAAGGTTTGTTTTTTATTGGATCGTCATTTTTAAATTAATTCTATAGCTTTTTAATTTTTAAAAGCTTAGAGAATAACTTATCCTCTCAATTTTTTATTTTTTTTCTATAACTTAAATAATTTTTTAAAATCATTTTTCAACAGATAAAACATTCACAAATAGTAAATGCGAAAAAATCTATTAAACAACATTCTTTGGTATTTCTCTAGGCAAAAAGTCACCAATGGAAAGCGTGCTGCGAAATGTCAGCTTCTTTCTGCGTCGAGTGGTGCTTGTTGCTGGCTCATTTTTTTTCAAGCTTTTCATGATTTGGACGAATCTAATTCTGTGTTAGAAAAGTTAAACATGACTTTTTATTAGCATCTTTTTAATAAATGAAGAAAATCAATGCGAAAGTGTGATGGCACAAGCGCGGACCAGAGCGTTTATATAGCTGTGGTTGTAACTGGAACATAATTATGCATTGATGACCTGGTTGAACTAGCTCTCGCGAATAAAATTGTGCTTTGTGATTTCAAAATCTTCAAATAATTAGCATTTAATTTTGACATTAAAACATAAAGATTTTCAAATACGTTTTATGGAATGTGACCTTTTCCAACAATTAGTCCATCGGATTTGATGAGCGATTTCAAAATAAAAAGTTGACACGTAAGCAGTTTACAATCATTGAGCTAACAAATATGTATCACAGAAAACTGATAGCACTGATAACAGATGAGAGACTTTACATTCGCATGCAATAATTTACAAAGTTTCATATATTTGCAATCAGCACTGCTTTCACTTCTTTCTAGTTGTTATCATTTACATCCACATTCGCACTGAGGGCTGTGTTGAAAGCTCATTGTCATTTAGCAAAGTTTGCTGCTCTCCGATCGGAGGCACACTCGCTAAATTATCTGTCTTCGACTTAACGTCAGTGTTTAGCAGGTTTTTATTGGAATCGGCGTTGTTATTTTCTCCCCAGTTTCCAGATCGAGGGGGAACCACAGGCGGCTCTTCGAATTCTACTAATTTGCCACTTTCCCCATTGGTTATTGTAGAGCAGGTATCGGGAGAAAGCAATTCAGACTTTTCAGTGCTCATGCTGTAATTGGAATTTGAACTCGGATTATTAGGTATTAAGTGGTCGGTTGCGTCCGGCGGTGGTCTCATCAATGTTGTGTCTCTTTCGGTCGACGGCGCCTTTTGAAAAACAGGAAGCTTTATGCTGATTACATCAGGGTCGACCAAACAGTAGCCCAACCGTTCAATTATAGTAGAGAATGACGGCTTCTGTTCGGGAATAGCAAGCCAGCATTGTTTCATTATGGCATACACTTGTGGTGGAGTGCAGCTGTTAGGAGGTTTTAAGCGACCGCCAGCAGTTACCAACTGCATTACTTCCTGGTTACCCCGGCCAGGATATGGCATAAATCCCATGGACATTACTTTACAAAGTAAAACAACAAACGACCAAACGTCTGTTTTCGACGTAAATATTCCGTCTAAAAAAGCTTCAGGTGGCATCCATTTCAGCGGAAACATGGCTTTGCCACCTTTTCTATATAATCCGCACGATAAATATCTCGTGCCATACCAAAGTCATCTATTTTAACAGCTATTCCACTGTTGACAACAACATCCATAGTCATTTATATTAAAAACACCATCTTATTTGATTGTGTTAAAAGAATTTGTATTATTTTTTCCTCGGCTCGTGAGGAGACAGTTGCGCGCAGCAATGTCTCGATGGATGAAGTGATTTTCCTCTAAATATTGAGAGCCGCGAGCAACATCAAGTGCCATTACCAGCAAGTCTCCCATGGTTAACTTTCATTTACGTCTGTTTTAACCCAACTTGTTTTGAAGTATCGCTTTAATGAAGGTAGCTTTGACATATTAACACGAAGAACAGAAAATCGTTAGAGATGTTGCCGAAATTTGAGTTAACATAAGATTCTTGTCGAGATTCAAAAATCTAAAAGTTTGACGCTAAAATTTTTTAAATCGGACAACATTTATTCACTGAAATGATCGAAAATTGACAGCTCTCGTCGAATTTTTCGGCGCAACCGAAATTATTTTTCAAACAAGGCTTTTAAAGTTGATTTAAAACTGTTATTTTCAGTTTGAAACTAATGAATAAAATGTTTTTGTATTTAAACAAGAGAGAAGTGGTAAAAAGTACAGAGTGTCTCTTATAAACCCGTACGATTTTAAACTTAATTATTTCAACAACAAAAAAGTAAACAAAATGAAATTTCACAAAAACATTTTTCAGATATTCCCACGATTAGTGTAAACAAAAATTTTGCGCCAAAATAACACATTCGGACAAAAACCCACATTTCTTAAAATGGTGTTGAATAAAGAACTACATGTTTTGTGATAAAAAATTTTATAAGTTTGAAAGCTTACAATCAATGCCTAAAGAGTTCATAAATGGTGATGAAAACATCCCTGCTAAGACATCAGTAGCAGCTTTAATTAAAAAATTTGAAGGACCGGCGCGGTAAATAATTTGCCGCATATCCGAAAAAAGACGGTTCTAACTGCCGAAAAGGTAAGTGAAATTAAACAAAACTTTGAGAGAAGCCCGGCAAAGTCTT
Source organism: Dinothrombium tinctorium (assembly GCA_003675995.1). Taxonomy (NCBI): domain Eukaryota; kingdom Metazoa; phylum Arthropoda; class Arachnida; order Trombidiformes; family Trombidiidae; genus Dinothrombium; species Dinothrombium tinctorium. The sequence goes on from NCKU01005415.1 coordinate 9,101, forward strand.
TAAGAAGACATGCAATCGAGTGCGGTATCAGTAAAACAATTGACAGTGGAGGTGCCTTTGCATTCGGTAAAAGTGGGAATATGGTGCGCATTATTTCATAAAAGAGTAATAGGGCCCATATTCTTTACGGAAATAATAACCGCATTGCGTTGTAAAGAAATTTTGCGCAAATATTTGAAAAAATTGCCAATTTTTCACCAATCAAAAATCTTTTTTCAACAAGACAGAGCCCGTGCTCATAGATCTTGTAAAATACGAGACTTTCTTAAACAAACTTTCGGAAATAAATTAATAGGACTAGGTTTTGATATCAATTGTCCACTCCGCGTCCCGGATTTAACCCCTCTTGATTTTTCCTTGTGGGGATTTTTAAAAAATCAGTGTTTATGAATAACCCCAAGACTCTCGAAGATTTGTGGAGCGAAATTGTGAAAAACATAAATGACATTTCTTCAGAAACTCTTGAAAATGTATTCAAGTCTTTATCGACGAGTAATTCTCTATAAGGCCGAAAACGGGTTGCATTTCGAGCTCATTTTGTAAACACATTCTTTACAGAGCAAGGTTTCATTATTCATAATCAGCAAAGTAATTAAAATTTTCTTTATAAAGTATTTTTGTACTAAAATCGTAGTATTTTATAAGGTACACTCTGTATTATATCTAGACTTGACATGAAAATTTTTTCTTTTACTTTTTATTATTTGAGGGCTTTAAAATGAAAATACACTGTATAGCAAGATAAAACTTATAAAATTTTCAAAAGTCTGCATACGAAACTAATAAACTGCTTCGCATTAAATCTTTTGACTCTTAAGAATATAAAAAAGAATTTTGATATTTAAAAATAAGAGCTCAATGAGAACTGAAGTTAAATTTCTAATAAGCAACCATTCGAATGGTTGCAGAGCTTTCCACAAAAGTTTGCCCTTACAAAGCTTCAAAAGCGATATACAGGGTGTGTGGATTAAAACGCGACTCTTAACGAATGAGTGAAAGAAGCAATCGATGGCAGAGTGGAAGTGAAGAAACGATCCCAACGCGTGTGCAGACGACTGAAGAGCG
>NCKU01005416.1:0-10162 GCA_003675995.1 Dinothrombium tinctorium
CATGTATAACTTTAAAGAATTTTACATACTTTACAGATTGATGCAAGATGTATACACAATTCAGAATAAGCAAAAGATCGAATTCATTTTTTTTTTATTTTAGTTTTTATTTAAAAATCGTTGAAAAGGTCATTATTATTTTAACCACTTTAAAATTTTATAATTTTAAGCTTTAAAACACTCTTTTCATTTGCTGCGAAAATTTGTTTCGTTTTTTCATTAAAATGACATTCTTAACAATTAAAAAACTTTTATTCTTATTATGACGATAATTATATCAAATAATTTACTGAAATACAATATCGTTTTCGTTTATAATGTGCAATTTTCAACTGATACATAATGAAATGCAATTTGAACTCTTGAATTTTATAGTCGAGAAATCTGATTTTAGCTATAAAACACTTCATTCATTTAAAAGCACTTTTTGAACGCATACTCATTGATTTAAGTATAAAAATGGCCAGAGTAAGATTTCTGTTTTCTCTGGTCATTATATTCGCTTTCATTCGTTTTGCTTTACTTTATGACTATGAGTTGGATGTTCCTGATGAACATCCGTATCGTCCTTACTTGCATGATGAAGTAAGTGTGATGTTTTTATTAAAGACTCTGTTTTACTTCTTTTCAAATCGTTATATGAGAAAGTAAAATTCTTGGTTCGTTCACTTTAGGATGACCATGCATTCTTTGGAACAAGAGCAAAAAGTGTAGGTTGGAAATGGAGTGAACGACCAAGCGCAGATCGAAGATGGAACTCGGGAGAAGATTTTGATCATGAAAGCGATTTCTATCATCATGAAAATGGAGCGAATAGAAGAGAAGAATATACAGGAATATCAACTCACCATAAATACTTGGACAATGGAAGAAATAGACGAAGGAAGAGACCTTTGAGAAAAGAGAAAACACCATTAGGACGTCAGTTGGGTCCTGCAGTTGTACCAACAGCTTTCACCTTAATCGATTTTAATGTTACGAGATTTTGGCATGTAGGAGATGTACCGCGAGTAACTACTTATGATGGTAGAACTAGATGTAAGGGAAATCGTATGACTCAAGAAGAAGTTTTTCGTGTTTGCGATCCTGAAAGTTTATTGACAGCATCGCAAGGTGGGAAATTTTTTAGAAATCATTTTTTAAAAAAGACATTTAATTACTTTTTAGCTATGGCTCTCGAAGCTCTGCTTTTACAATTTCAAAATGAATCAAATACAGATAAGTGTCAATGTCCAGGTGAGTTTTAAACGGAATTTTTTTCAGCTATTAAACACAAATTTACTACAGGTGATTGCAAAGGTGAAACTATAAGTCCTTTGGTTACAATTGTACGATATGTTGAACATACAAGATAGTAAGCATTAAAATCCACATGAAGATCTAAATGAAATTAAAAACTCTCTAGTGTAACCTATGAGAAAAACATTGAAAGATTCGCCTCGGATCTTTACTTTTTATATAAAGTGGACACTCCACAGGCAACGGCTTTGAAAATTGAGCAATGCGATAATGTATTGTTTATGGTTATCGCGTGGAATGATCTGGAGGTAAGAGCGAACTTTATTGAGAATATTTAATTGCTCTGCTATGCGTTGTAAGCTCGGTCTTTATTACGGTAAGAAATTTTTCGCAATGATCGATGGATATTTGGAAAAGCTTTTGCGCGCTGAAATGGTAATGAGATTTTGCAGATCTTATACTGTTTCAGGTAAGCTTTTTAAACATTTTGAAATTTAATTTGAATGCAAATATTAATTTCATATTATAAGCCATTGTTTAAATACTTTGATAAAATGTACAAAGCGGTGATGAATTATGAAACACAATCAATAATAGAAGCCATTCAGAGAGAAATTTGGTTTCGAATTCCATCTGCTTCAGCAAATACTTGATTTTCTTCTCGTTTGCTGTTTTTTCAAATAAATTATTATGAGTAAAATAAAAAATGTAGTGTTTTTTAATTTGCATGAAATTTTTTGTGGTATTTAAAACTTTATTAAACTTTAAAAGTATTAAAACCAATATTTTGAATCGTTTTAAATATTCAACATCTCGATTTATAAATAAAATTTAATCGATTTACACTGCCAATAAAAATGAACTGCCTTCGATTTCGGCTGGCTGCCTGGTCACATGGACGCATTTATTTCAAATAAATACAATGCATGCGCGAGTCTGGTGGCCACATTTTTTATGACAAAAAATTTGACCATTTCACTGGTAACAATCATAGATTCGGACAAATTTTGATAAAAATTAATTTATTTGTGAAATGATTTTAGCATAACTAAAAATTTTAAATAAATAATCGTCATACACTCGTTTCGTTCAAGGAAAATTTATCTTAAAATAGCTAAAAAATTAAATTAAATAAAGTTTTATTCAAAGTTCTAGGGATAAATTAAAAAATATGGGCGAAATGATTCTAAAAATTCATAACCATAACCGGACAGTATTAGTCGAAGTTAAAACTTTTCTAAAACTTAAAAATTTAAAGTTATAGCGAACATTTTAAAATACAGAGTGTGTGAATTAAAACGGAAAATCACACAAAGTAAAATATGAGAAAGAGTACTCGGGCGGGTATGGGTGAGAGATGAGGTATGGGTGAGTGACTTGTCTTCGTAAACATAATTGTGGTCAAACATACCAGCAACTACGGTATGAACGATCGACAAAACAACGTAGGAGACAATAGTTGTAAGTGTTGACCACAATTATGGTTATGAAGACAAGAGTATTTAACAATTCACTGACGAAACATTTTATTTTTCACGACTAAATTTTACTCGTTTAAAGTACTTTTAGTTTTTCACACAAATAGTGTGGCCGAAATGAAGATACCCTTTGAACTTACAAATGGTGGTGAAAGTTTTGCAAAAAGTGAAATACTTTCGACAAAATGTGAAATGTAAATTTAAAAGACTAAATTTTCTAAAATCAATTTACCTTAAATAAAGAGTTAGATCTTATAAAACTGAATGAATTTAAAATAATATTACAGAGTATGAAGTGAATATAGATGAATGCATGAAACATTTTATTGAAGTAAAGTTTATCAATTTTAACATTTATATAAAATAAAGTTTTAACTTTCCTTTTTATATTCAATCAAAAATCATAGCAATTTCATTTGTTGTTGAATAATTAGAGGCTTTTAGCAAAACAATATCCAGAAACACGAATTTCATATTCATATACACAGCAATGTTCGCTTTTATGATTGCAATCGCTTTTTAAGTTTTTTAAAATTTTATGTTGTAACAGACCTAAAAATATCAATTCTTCAATAATTTTCTTTCTGTATTTGCTTTTCTGTTGAAAAGTTTTTGTTTTATTTATAAAACATTATTTATATAAGAGTTGTTTTATAAAAATAAATTCATTTTTTATAATGCACTTACACAATTTCATGAAATAAATTTTCAAAAATTATCACAATCAAGTGCACACCTCTGTAGTGAAAAAAGAAAAGCGATAAAATAATAATTTTCCATAATTATACATAATTTTTTCTATTTCTCAATTTTAGCTTTAAAGCTAAGGTAATTAAAAAAGAAAATATGCTTAATTAAACAAAATAATCTTTGCTGTTGTCAAGTGAAATTATTTTTAAATTTTTGTTTCATTTCGTGGTGAGCGCTAATTTATCTGTCGTTTATCTGTTTATTTGTTTGAAACAAATATTTAAAAATTGTTTTTATCGCATATTACTTCGTTTTCATGAAATATTATTGACGAATTTGTATGAAACACTAAATTAGGAATTAAATGCGATAGGAAAACTGCGTGAGGAAATAAAGAGAATATTTCTGCAAAAGCAAACGGAAAACAGAGTCAATAACCAAGCACAATGTCAAATGCAACAGAGAGCGAAAAGCAAGCAAGTGAACATGCTGAAAATAAGAATAAATATTCATTTCATCACTGAAAATAAAACGCTTTTTTTTCTTATATTAAAATTTCTTAAATGATACATTCATTTATTTAATTGTGATTTTAAATAATTTTCCCATTTAATCTTCAACTATTTTATATTACTTCGCTGCTTTTCAATATTTATTTTCAAATCATTTATTACAAGTCTTCAGTAGCTCGAAAGCTATTTATAATTTAAAAAAAAATCGCATATTTAAATGACATGACCACAACGTGATTCACAAATGTTCTAAGCTGAAATGATTTCTTAAATTTTTGATGTAATTTATGATGAGTGCCAAAACAATTTATATGTTTCTGAGGCTTGAAGCAAAAAGGTGAAAAATCTCTCTTTATTGCATATTACTTCGTTTATATGAAATCTAATATTTGTAAACGAAGTTTTTTAAATAAAAACGAAATTGACTATTAAGAGTGCAATAGTATTGAAACACAGACAGACAGATTGAAATAAGTTATGCAAGTAAAAAACTTGGCGGCGCGTCAAAACATCACCAATCAGCAATGTGCCATTGATAAAACGCGAGTATAAGAGTTGAATTCTGTTTCAAACAATTTAACGTTTTCGTTAAATCAGGAAAATGGGTTTCACTTTTGAAGCTGAATCAAGTGAAGACGAATTACCAATTGTGGCACCTGCTAATTCAAGTAAACGACTCGACGATGAACTCGAGCTTTTTGGGATCAATTGGGTTCGACCGACGCATTTCATAAATCGAGCTCCAATCGATGCTGTTAAAGCGATCACTGTGAAGAATAGGTGGGAATGTGTTTCTACGAGTGGCGTTGATCCGAATAGATATCAAAAGATGAAACCGTTATGGGTGAAAGCAACCATTTACCGGCGGCACTATAGAACCGGTGAATCTTCGTCCTCTCAACAGAAATTAAGCGAAATCATCAGAAAAAGAGGTCAAATGAACCAAGATGACTGCGGCCACATCGTTGCTGACTCATTAGGTGGAAAAATGGTCGACTTTAATCTATTTCCTCAGGATTTTAATCTGAACCGTGGATGGAATGGAATGTACGTTCTATGGAAAATTGTTGAAGCCGCCATTCGAATGTGGATAACGCTAGTTCCTCAGAGATATAACCCACACGTTTTGTTCCAAACGCTTCTTTACTATGAAGACAGCAAATACGATGACAGGCCCAATCACATAAAATATTTAGTCGAATTTCGATGGGATAAGGACGAGGAAGAAGAGGACGATGAAGATAACGAAGACATTGAAGTCTCAAATTTGATCAGGAATATGCCTATTTTGGCAATTCAAAATGCTGCTCTTGAAATAGAAAAAGTTAAACAGAAAATCAAATCGTTGGTTAATCGAAGATTTAAAAAATGTAGCGATACTGCCGAAGGTTTTCTGAGAGAATTAGAGGAAATCTTATCGAACAATAGATTCAAACCTTCGAGAAAAACCAGACCGAAAGTAGAACCGAGAGCAGAGCCAGAAGCAGAACCAGAACCCTCAAAATTTGTGCATAAGTCTTACCGAGATCGTGGAATATCAGTGTGGGATTTTGTTCCTGTCGTTGGCTCCATTAAAACAACCGTAGAGGGTATTGAAGATCTTGGAGATGGAAATATAGCTTCGGGAATAACAAATCTAACTTTGGGTGCTGGTTGCTTGGCATTGGATTTTTTCACATTAGGCTCGTATGGATCAGTTATGAAAGGAGTCTCGAAAATTGCTGCAAAGGAGGCAACAAAGCAGGTGGCAAAGGAGACAACAAAGCAAGTGGCAAAACAAACGACGATTAAATTGATCGAAAAAACAAGCGAAGCTGCAGTTAAAACTCTTGCAACTTATGGTGCTGCGAGCACATTGCGTGCGGCTAATCACCAAATCAACAGCAAAAATTTTTTTTAAAAAGCTTTCTAAAATTCGGTTCAATATTGTTGTCTTTATGAGCTTAAATTATCAAGTACATTTACTTCTGCTTGTATCGTTGTTAGATTCTTTATCAGACACAAAATCAAGGCTTAATCAAGAACGAGAAAAGTTTTGGTGATTTTTAATCATCAAATAGCCTTAATTATTAATTATTAAATTATTTTTTCTTTGCTTGATTTTATTAGAATTATCTTTTGTTTATTGTTATTTTGCTTATTTTACACAGATAGTCACAAAAAAAATTCATCACTTTCGCCATTTTAAAAGTGTGTTGCTGGTTTTAGACTAAATGCAATTTAAATGCATCGATTAGCTTCATTAAACAAAAATTACGAATTGAATAAATTTGTTATAAAAGGGTGCATCTCGCATGTGTATCATTGTTAGACAAACCCTTTCATAATAAATTTATTCAATTCAATTTGAGTGAATTAAGAAAAAAATTTAAATTTGATTGGCGAGCTATCATAGATTACAGTTCAAGTATAAAAATTTTAAATTTTTATTCACATTAGCAAAAGGAATAAGTCAATCAGTAATTATTGAATATGATTGGATACCTTCATAGAGACTTGCTGCATAAAAATCGAGAGAAACTAAGACAAAAGAAAATTAATTTTTGCATTAAAATTAAATACAAAAACTTTGAAAACTTTAAAAGCAGCGACAAACTCGCCATGACAACAAGCGCTCGTTACGCCATCTGCTGATTTATAATATCAAACAATTGAGATTTAAATTTTCGGCCGTTGTTTCCAAAAATGTAAAATTTGTTTTTTCGTTTTAAAATAATTGCAATTTAAAAAATGAGCGAAGAAATTGTGATCGAGTCATCAGAAGACGAGCATTCATTCATTCGTCGGTCGCCGCCCCACAATCGTTTAATTACGGATTATTCGTTTAAAAACGTGAAAAGGCGAAATTCGCGAAAAAGTGTTTCGAGTTCATCGAATCGTCAACAATCGACCGATTCAAGTCTCAGTAATGAATCAATTTTATCAACTCATTCGACCAGCGAAAAACAATCGACACACGATTTGTTCGAAAATGCATTTATCGAATGTTCGTTTGTGGAGGAAAACCGTGAAGCCGAAATATTAAACGTTTCTGATGACTCGCATCAAGAATTAAATCACTCGCATTCTTTGTTGATCACTTCTTCGAACTCAAATCATGCCTTTGAGTCAGATTCAGATTTAGATGTTTCTTTAGCGACGAGATTAAATCGATCGAAAAACGGAAATAAACGAAACGTTAACAAAGATGTAATAGATTTAGCAAATTGTGATTTTCAATCGCTCGATTGTGAAAATTCTAAAGAAACTAACAATGAAAGTGAAAAAGTGAATGAGCTTAATTTCTCGATTCCTGCTCATTCTGATCAATTCTTTGATGATTCTTTTTTACTTATTGAAGATATTGATAATTTAGACCGAAATGAAAATGTTCAAAATGAACTTCAAATATCAGACCATTGCGATCGTGACTTCGAATTACGCGAAACGCAGAGTATTTTTGATTCGAATGAAAATGTTGTGAAAACGAAACGTAAACGAACAAAGAAAAGTGAAGAGGAAAAAGAACAATTAAGGATTGCAAAAGAGGCGAAAAAAGCTGAAAAAGAAAAAATTAGAAAACAAAAGCTTGAAGAGAAACGACAACGAAAAGAACGTCGAGAAGCAAATCGCGCTGTTAAAAAGCTCGAAAGCAATGACGGATGCTTGAAATCTTGTACAGCTCTGATCCCTACAAGCATCATACAGCAATTTTTCAAGAAAGACGAACTGGCAACAGTTTTTGCCGAGAACGGAGCAATTTATGAAATAATTGAGCAACCCTCCTATAAAAATTCAATTATTTGGAAGCGATCAGTTGGTGAGGTAGTTGAAGAAGAAATTTTTAATGACGATGAAGAGATTAAAAGTTCGCAAATCAGCGTTTTTACTTCCGAAATTGAAGCTAATCAAATGATAATTATTCTTGATTTGAACATGATTAGGCAAATGGTTGATTCATATATCAAGCAACAATCATTGATATCTTTTGATGGTGATGATAATAATCATTCTCTATTCGATTTTGTTAGCGATATCTTACGTGAGCACGACAAGCATTTAACTTTAATCTTTTACGGACTTGATTCATACTTTAAACGTTTAGAGAATAAAGCAAACCAAAACTTTTATAATGGTGTTTTAAATGATCACTCAAAACGAACCCAAAAAGCAAGGCGAAATTCAATGCCACCAATGAAAAAAGAAGATGTTGAAAAGATGATAATCGATTTGCAATTCAAATTGAGTGAGAAAATGGATGTAGTGCGAAATGTGAATATAATTAATGTTGAAAGCGCAGCAGAATTGGCTACAATGATTTTTACGTATACCAAAGCCGTTGCTTTTAGTAACAAAAAAGAAGGAAGGCTTTATCAGCAAGGGTACGATTGGTTTGTTGATGGTGACAATAGAAAAGCAATAGCAGTCGAAAGTGACGAGGATATTAAAAAACTTTGGGTCGAACAACTCTCACAATTTCCAAAGATCAGCTATGACATCGCCGAATCGATCGCATTGAATTATCCGTGTCCACTATCTTTGATTAATTGTTACAAAAAAATGAGCAGAGAAAATGGAGAGTCTCTGCTAACCGGTATTCAAATAATTCGCAAACGAAACGAAAACGTATCCGAAACAAATCGTAAAATTGGCATTGAATTATCGAAAAGAATTTACACGTTTTTCACTTCGAAAGATGATGTTTTATTGAACTCATAACATATTTGATTTTGTTTTAAATTTCCATTGTATAAGTTATTTTTTAATGCTTGATCATATGATTTAAAAATTTTTTACTATTCATTCAAAATGCTATTCTTCGAAACATTCCTTCTCCAAGATCTTGATCGCTTCGCTGTACATAGCTCACATAAATTATAATTTTGCGAAAAATATGAGATTAAAAAATGTCAAAAAAATAAAATATCAATGATGATCTTTTCATGACTTTGAAATAAAGTGAAATTCAGTTCATTGGAACATTTAATCAATTCATTTATTCGAAGTCGGCGCTTATAAAGAAAGTGGTCAAAACCTTTGACCATTTGAGCATTTCATTTAACCATTTCAATCGGTAAACAACCAAGGAAACAAAACAAAACACAGATTAAACATGAGAAACTGTCTGTTTTTCGAGTTAATGAATCAAACTGAATATGAGGAAGAATCTTAAAACGAATATGCAATAAAAAAATCAACACTCAAATCGCACGGATTCTCGAATCATGTAATTGTTAAAGGAATCAGATGAGTTTTTTTATCTTTAAACGAAATTTCTATGAATGTTCTTTTAGAATTTTTATTTGAATAATCTGTAAACATTATTGAAAAAGTTTAAAATTCTGTAGAGCAGAACTTTACCATTTGAATGATTACAATTTGAATTGCTGTCGATATCCAAGTTTCATATTTATTGCAAATATTTTTTTGACAATATTGAAATAAATTTAAAAATGTTCGCTAGTTCGAAGAGTGGCGATTCTTTGTTTAAAGATCTAAAAATACGCGTTTGATTTCTTTAACAGTTATCTGGTTTAAATTTATATTTACACTGTTGACTTTTCATTTTATTATTCATTTTAACATTGTTTCCTTGCACCTATTTTGATTTATTGATTCGAAAGAATAGGCAGTTTGCACTTTATTTGTTTGTATGGTTGTCGACCAGTGCAATGGTCAAATGTTTTGACCACTTTCGTTACAAGCGCCGCTCTCGGTTAAATGATTTGATCAAATATTTCGATGAACTAAATTTACTAAAAGCGAGTAGTGCAGTAAAGTGAGTAAATAAACACAACTAATTGTGTAGTAAAACAAACATTGAACTTATTGTTAACAAAATTTAAATAGAAGAACAGTTGAAGTCGAAGCAGAGGTAGTTTTTAAAAAATTAATTTAAAAAGGTTTCGATTTCTCAAAGGTCAATAGCCCGGTAAACTCATTTTTTCCCGTAATGAAGGTTCACGACATTGAGCACTCTTGAAATGAGAATTCATGTTTTTAAATCGTAAAGTTTAAAAAAACCAACCTTATTTAAGGTTAATGAAATTATAATGTCTGTTTCCTTTTATAATTACAACTCTGTTAATAAAAAAATTTCATCTCTGCATATAAAAAGTAAATGCGGAAATGTACTCCCGATGTTTCGATTATCGAAAGTGAGCTTAACTGCAAAGCAACTTTTGCGAGACGCTCAATTATGGGTGATGCTTTGCAGTTGAGCTTACTTTTCGATAATCGAAACATTTTATTTTGAAACGGTAG
>NCKU01005417.1:0-10161 GCA_003675995.1 Dinothrombium tinctorium
GCAGCAGCACCAGCAATGGCGGTATTCACTGCGTTTTCGCGAACCGAACGCAAGCACACACATACACACGCTAAGAGTGGAACAGTTAAGAACAATGAGCAGAACTTTTGTGCAAAATGCGTCGCTGCTTCTCGTATGAGAAAATCTCGCTAGCATTTTGCTCGCGTCGTCGAGCGCTATTCACTAATCGCACTCGTAATAAGCGCTTGTAAATTAAGAAACGAAGGACATAACCTTAGAATCGCGTTTAAAAATATATTTTCTCGATTAAAATTGTCACACTGTGAGTTTTTTTTTTTGGATTCGTGCATTGGTTTTTCTCTCTCTCGAAGCACTTCTTTCTTCTCTTTCTCTTTCTGTGTATGTGTGCGTGTGTTCGAGAGAACAACGTGTGTGTGCGTGTTTATATATTATTATGGATTAAGTGGATTATATTTTAGAAGATATTAAAAGCTTGCATCCGTGATTTTTTTTTTTTCTTCTGGATGATGCACTCTAAAGATGCATTCATTTTTCTCAAAGTGTTTCCCTTTTTTATACACACATATTTACATCGTTCGTTTCGTAATTTTTGCTTGTTCGCAAACGAAATAAAATATGCAAAAACGCGTGATAAGCAACGATAAAAATCGGCTTCACTTTGCTCACAGCGATTGTGGACAAGAGGAAGAGAAAAAATCGATAATGATTATTTGAACTGTGCATTTATTTACTTGTGATTATTATTTATTATCTATTCGTGATTTGCAAATTATTTGTTTTTATTGTTCGCTGCTATTTAACCGAGAAACAAAACAATTTTTTTCGCGCATTTTATTTGTTGTGTATAGCAAAAGAATAAAATAGCGACAAAGGCAGAAGTAGCATTGCGTTATATTGCTTCTTTGGATCAATGATATTTTATTGATTTGCAACGCTAGTGCTAAAAAGAAGTGTGTGCGTTTCGTCTTTACTCTCTCCTCTCTCTCTCTTTTCTCTCGTTCTCTTTCGATTTCGCTGCAAAATATAAGCAAACGCTTTTGAACATCGAAATCTTTGCTTTTTCCTCTCTTGATTGTATTTTACTTCACCCGCGAATCGCTTTCGCTATACAAATACTGACCTCAAAGAGTTGTGCCTTGGTAAAAGAGAGATTGAGAAAATTTATTTCCCACCGATCAGTACAATTTAAAGAGGAAGATAATGATAAATGAGGCTGCGATGAGCGTGAGTAAATGTAAATTTGTTGTTTCGCAAATAATGAAAATGAAATTCGCCGTTTTGAATTTGAATGTATAACAAACATTTCGAAATTATTCAATTCTTGAAGAAAGAGTGAGAAGGAGAAGAATCTATATTTAGTTTTCTCATTACTGTTCATTGTTGGTCCAAAAAATATAAATATCATCCGTAAAGTTGTAAATATCATATGAAGTTTTAAGCTAAAATAAGCGGAGAAGAAAAAGTTTCTTCACACCTAATTTAACGTCGAATGCAGATGAAATTTAACGAATAATTGAAGCAAAAAATATAATCATCATCATTTTTATAAAAAAGGCGAAAAGTAATCATTGTGACCATCAACCGAGCAATTGAAAGGAAGAAATGAATCTTTTGCAAAGATCGATTTCATCGCAGCAATCGAATTCGGCAAATCAATCGCAAACGCGATCGACTACTCATCACAAGCCGACACATTCGCATACGACGAATACGCATTTACTCTTTCATCTGAACGATACCGGCTTCGGTAACGGCAATAATGGTAGCTCTATGTATTCGACGAAACCGAAAAAAGGCTCGAAAAGCGGCGGATTTCCCGAGCTCAATTCCAATTCAACGTTCGATTATTACGAATACTTCAGTAATTACGGACGTTTGTTAACAACGCCGCCGCAGAGTCCGGTAAATGATTTAATGGCGAATGACTCGCGTAGCACACCACCGGGAAAATCAGAGGAGAGTTCGAAAAAGTTTTGGAAACGATCTGGAACGCCGAAATATATGCCAGTTAAAAGCACCGATTCGCCGGAAAAGCATAGCAATCAACAACAGCAATATCAGCAGCAGCAATTGCAGCAACAAAATCAACTGCAGCAGCAATATCAGCAACAGCAACAACAACAACATCAGCAGCAGCAGATTCAGCAGCAACAATATCAGCAGCAGCAACAGCAGAAAGCACAATCTCCATCACCGCATCAATCTATGCGACAACAAGGAGGTCGAAGAGTTTCACGTAAAACGTCACCAAATACATCGAGTCCTTCTTCCCTTCCACCACTGCTCGGTAACGAAGCAGCGCCTCTGATTTCGCCGCCAAGTGATCCGCCATTGTTTTCAAAACATTTTACGATCGATGGTGCATCAAAAAGTGTCCCTTACCGCATCAGTTTCATCGAAACTAATGTATATATTCCCGTTGATTTACCATCATCGCCACAGCATCTTCCCATTCACCGTCGCATGGGCCCGAATAATTATTTTCACCACGAATGGGTTCAGCAAACGGTGCAGCATTTGAAGCAGCTATTTAAGCCTAATTTAAATCAAATATTAGTGAATGTAGAGAAGAAAGCGAAATATCCGTTTATTATTTTCGGCTCACCGGGTCCCGGCTTCGATTCGGCTGGTCCAATTGTTCCGACAGCCACTTCGAACACTTTGTCACCCGAGTTACGCATCACCGACGGTCTTTACGATATATGTTCGGTTGTCACGCGGCCGGACTCGGGTGTAAAAGATGACGATAATAGTTTGCGACCGTTAGGTTACATTATTTCCGCATTTCAAACATTTCCTGGTGAAGATAGCGAGAAGCTCGAGATGAATTGGTTAGTTTGGACAGGTGAGTTTTCTCTAAAATCTAACATGTCAAGCGCATTATAGTCAAAACTTAAACAGACTTAGCAAAAAGATTGAGAGTCTTGATATTTTGAGTAGAGTCGGTCGAAATCGATTTTCTAGATAATATCATTAAAGATTTATCATTTTAAATTTTTCTTCTATATTACCTTTTTACCTAAATTGATGAGCTTTGCAATAAAAATTTTATTTTTGCTTGTTAAAAAATATTCTCATTTCAAAAGAACAAGAAAATTTCTAATTTTTTAAATAATTGATTAAATAAAACTGAATAAAAAATATTTTATCGTGCCATTCTTATAAGGCTTCAAAATAAAAAATTCAACAATTCAAATAGTAGGGCTTCAAAATGTTATAGCTACGTAATTTTATAATTCATTGCTTAAGCTTTTGAAATCATTTTTATCGACGAGAATATATTTTAGGTTATAGCGAAATAATGTTTCAAACAGATCGCATTCGTGTTTGCAATCGTTTTTTTTACACTCGCTTCTTTTTTATATCAACTTGATCGTATTTCATTTAGATGAGTTTCATTTACTTCGCTTACGGTTAAAACGACAATAATTTATGTTATTTGTCAAAAATATTCTTATTGCTATACTCATCATAAGCACAAAATTAACTTGGCAAAAATATTCAAGCGAAGAACGTTCATGTTCAAACTTTTTTGTTTTGAAGTTTCCCAACAATATTTTCTCGTTCAAAATTCAAATAAAAAAGTGCAAAGCATTTTTTATATGCTATAAAATATTTAGTGTAAATGTAGCTAATGACTACAGTCAGTAGATAGGCATATAAATAAAAATACCTTAATAATGTATGGCACGAAATAAATATTTTCATTAATATCATTATCATCATTAAGCTGCTTAATTAGATTAATGACCATCACTGTTTACTGATGATGCGCTTGTTAATCACCATTCTGTAAAGCAAATAAGCAACTATCTCATCTTTTCGTCAGGGATTTTATAAGCGCATAAATGAATCAATAAAATAAAACTCAAGAGATGTGATGGCTTTTAATGTTTTAGATAGGCATTCAAAATAAACGTTTGATTTGTGTGATCAATAATCGAAATGAATGAGCGTTGTCATTTCAGCTAAACAAAAAGATTTATCGGCTTAATTACGCTCCTACACCTATTTAGCAAATAAATTAAAGTGTAAGGCCGTTGAGCACGAATAAATGTTAATGTTAATTACTATAAGCTTGGTTTATCAACTTTGTAAATAAAGCAAAGAATGTCATTACCTTATCTACCCTTTTCAGCCTGAGTTGCTTTGTCGGCTCAATTTCGAAAGAGAAAATCTAACAAAAGTTGTGCGTGAATTTTAAAGCGTTTTGTTGTTTTTATTCTTACCTTAGGTGCTGGTACCCTTTACAAATTTCTTCCAACTATAATTGGTTTACGACGTTTGATATTCTATAAACGACATGATTTACATTTGCTTAAATTGTTAGGTAAGGTTTATTTTTATCTTTTACAAGTTTTGTTTTTCTCTTTAATATTTCAATTTTACGGATAAAAGAGTTGCGTGAAAAATATAAAATTTAAATTTGGATGTAATTCAATTACTGAGCAAGAAAATAGATTATTATAGAAGATAAAAAATACAAACAAAGTTTTTGCAAATTGGATTAAGTAGTCTGGAACGATGGCAAAGAAGAAAAAGAAATGAAGCAAAAAAAAAAAGATTAAATTATAATGTAAAAGTTGCATTAACTGAAACTTCTTATCTACAGAAAATCAATCTTGCATCATTCATATAAAGAATTGTTTCGAAAGTTATTAAAGATATTATAATACAATGCAAATATAAAATAACTTTTTCTCATTTTTTTTTCTTAGATAGTTCACAAGTGGACAACGAAATACCAATTTTTACCTATGTTCTAATTTGCGAGTGCTTCAATCTACGCGAATCGTATTTGCCATCGGCTTGTTCAGTGATCGATCAACTACGCGCTCGATGCTGCGGTTACTCGGCGCTTTACATCAACCAATTGTAAAAATACAATGAATAGAATATTTTCAAAATGAGCAAGAGCGTCTCTTATCTTCTCTCTCCATCGTTTTCTCTCTCTCTCTCTCTCTCTCTATATATCTTCTTATCGAGTGGCAATAATAAGCAAAAAAATGTGAAAATTGGCAATCAATAAGTTGAACCTTTTCAGTATTTTATGTTCACTTTCCATCTCATTTTTTTCATTTCGAACGTCGCTTAAAATTAAAAAAATTATTTTACAGAACAAACAAACAAGATATGCTTTTTATAATCGATGTGAATATTTTGAAAAGAGAAAAAAATATGACAAACTTTTGCGCAAAAAAAAAAATCAGAACTTTCTGATTCTTATTTTTCACCTATTCTCTATTTTAAACAAGATTTCAAATTTTCTATTATTTATGTGAATAAACAAAAGAGTAAAACGAAGCGATCGATTTTTTTCATTTTTAATTTCAGAAGAAAAAAGGAAAAAATTAACGAGATCAAAAATCAAATTATAATTTATGAATATAAAGAAAGAAATTAATAAATTACCTGTTATGTCAATAAAAGAAAGTGAAAAAATAAATAAAAGTGAAACAAAAATGAATGTGAATATTTCAAGCAAACTATTGAAAAAGCCAAATATTGATTTTGAACATAGTATCGTGACTTAACAAAATAAATATTAATTCTCGAGTGAATACAATTCTGGCGACGAAACAAAATTCAATTTTAATTTCGTTCAATTTCGCGCTTTTTGAGTGTTTCTTTCGCTGAATCTGTGAAATGAAATTGAAAAATTTTCTAAAATTTTTTTCTTTCATTCGAAAAACACAATCAAAAATTTTTAAATAAATCGAAAGCATGAGTAGAGCTTTCGCATTTAAATCAAATCGATAATTTCGATTTATTTGTTCACGTAAAGTTATTTTTTTATTTCATGAGCAATTATTTTTGCTATCCTCAATAATCTTAAATTTAATTTTAGCTTTTATCGTTTCGAATTTTGAACGAATTACAAAAATCTTCTTAAAATTCTTAAAAAATTTCTTTAAATAATTTGAAAAAATTTTTTAGCCTCAATAAAATTGAGTTTTGTCTTCAATTTTTTTTTTACTCGCTCAAAACTTCTTAACTTAACTGACTAAAAAAGTAAACATTTTTGCAATACAATAAAAATTTTTAAGCACATTTGATATTTCATATACAACGAATTTAATTTCAAATCGAATGAAAATCGAAACTCTTCGCCATCTACTTTCATACGTTCGCACGCGATAATCGATTTTCTCTTTTGATCATCTTGTCTTTACTTTTTCAAAACTCACTGATATCTCAACTTGAACTATTGAAAAGTTTGCTGTGCTAGTTTATAGAACAAAAGAAGAGGCTTAACTAACACCAATGAAATTCACTTAATATTTGAATAGCTTCTACTCAAATATAAAACTAAGGTATTATGTTTAAATCAAATAAAATGAAAATTTTTGTTGATTAACAATTAAATTTTGAGCTTAAAAAGCAAAAGAGAGATTTTCGAACCTCAATATTATAAATTTCTCGATTCTCATTCTCGATTAGATGTCACACGTCAACGTTTTTTTTTCGCTGCCGACAGTCTCGTCTTGTTTACAAGACGTTTTTGAGTATTTCGGTTTTATATTTACTTTTGAAAATTTTTTTGCCGACATTGTCGCTCTTGACAACACTGGCAATGTCAAAAATCACTTCCAGATTTTATAAACAAAAGATCACAACAGCAAAATTCAATTTTAATAAGTCCCGATATAAAAATGATTTTTACATTTTTCAATTTGAATTTAAAACAACAAATGAAAAAATAATTAAATGCGTATTCAAGCATAAAACATAAATTAAAAAATGAATCTTGATTAAATATTATTAATATTTAATATTATAAATATATTTAAGTTGATTATAATTGGGTTCGTGCTTTTCGAGTGTTGTAAAACTATTGAAAACGTGTTGCAAGCGCTGATGAACACGTATGAGAAGCCGAATCTAGTTGACAATTGACTTTTGACCATTGGATGAGATTAAATGGAGCAAAAATAGATTGAGGTAAACACTAAAGATGTAGATAACTAATAGACATTTTAACTTTTCGAAATGTTTTCACTACGAAAAAATGTGTATGAGTGACTCTTCTGTTATTAAAACTTACAAACATACCGTAAGCGCTAGATAAACTATTTTTTCATTTTGTTTAATTAGAAAGCACATATTGATTTTTTAGCTTCATTCAAATTCAACTCCATAAATGAGATTCTATTGTAAACAAAGTCATATTTTCGCTGCTTTGATTAAAAATATTTATCGTAGTAAAAATTATTTCATTCAAAAAAAAACTTGTTTAAAATGAAATTACCGTTTGAAATAATTCAAAGAAATAAATATAGAAAAATATAAATCATCTTAGCAGTTTTGTTAAAATCAAGTGTGATAATAAATTTTCTTTCTTTATTTTTTTATATAAAATTTTTTTTCAGATAATTTCACGATATAAGAAAACAATGAAGCAATTCAAAATTTTGCTTCCTCGCATTTCTCGTTTGTGGCCGAAGCATTGCTGGTTTCAGCTTCATTTCTCAATAATTTATAAGAAATGAAAAACAATGAAAAAAAGCCGAGTAGTAGCAATGATTCGATCACGATCATCGCATATATAATGCTGTACGTTTCAATGATCCACGATAACAACGGCACTAAACAAGTGCCAGAAAGGTAAGTAAAACTCATGATTAATCCTACTGAAGTGCCCTCCGGAAAAGGATACGTCACTTCAACGGTTAGATCGTACATCATTATGCGTTGACCGTATAGGCATGTGCCAAACAGAAAAATAGATGCATAGATAATGGACGTGATTTTATACCATAGGCCGGCCATAAAAACGAGTGAAAATATGAAAGCAAATGAATAAGCAACAAATATCAACAACTGATATCGTTTGGTTTTGTCTAAAATAATCGGTAAAAGCAAAGAGCCGACGATGGCTGAGATGTTATACACAAATCCAGAAACTGCTGTAGCAGTAGACGCTTCGTTTGTAAATACCTTCGATAAAATTTGGTTTAAAAGTATGTTGCACGCAAAATTAACTGTCATCGAAATGAATACATTGACCACGATTAAAATTAAACTTTTGTTTCGAAGTAATTGTAAAAGTGAAATCGATGCTCCATTCATTTTCGACTTTTGAGCTTCAGCAAAGTTTGCCGGTTGCGGCGGATTGTTTTTTATAAACACAATGACCAAAAATGCACAAAGTGCTGATAAAGCAGCGAAAACAATGTTTGAATTCATTAGTCCAGCTGCGACTCGCTCTTCGGTTTTTAGGTTTTTGAAAGTAATTGGACGTAAAAATAAAAATGCTAAAGACAAATAAAGTGAACCGCTCGTCACACCAATCACTAGCGATGCTTCGTCGTTGCGAAACCATTTTGAGGCTAAAACAGGACCAACGTTGTAAGTAAATTTGAATGCGATTCCGACGCAAAATTGAGCGATAAAAACTAATGGGAACAATTCTTGTTTGATTGTGAAGCATTTGATAATTGGAGCGATAAGCGCGAACGATGAGCCAATAATCAACGCGAATCTAATACCACGAATTTCTAAAATTTTCACAATAGGATAAAGTGCAACTACGTGTCCGACATCGGCTAAAATAGCAGTGAATGATACCAGCAAAAAAGATACCCCGTAGTACTTTGTGATCACATTGGCTATCGTCGAATATTCCATGTAATGCATTGAAGAGATGCCGATCGGATAACATACAATGGCCAACATTAAGAAACGTTTCTTATAAGTCTTCACTTCTTTAATCGTCGTTTCTTCATTCATTTTTTTGCTAAAATATTTTGCGTTCCGAACTTTTAATTTTTTTGTGTTCTCGAAAAAAATTAGAAAACTAAATGTTTTTTTACTCACTAAAATAGAAAACGAGCGACGTGATCAAAAAAGCGAGCGCAGAATAGTTTTGTTGTGAATTAGGTCGAATAATTTGTTTTAAATAAATATAATGAAGCAATGATCGCTCATGAAATAGAAAACTCTCTTTAAAATTTAAAAGCTTCGCTAAATTTAAAATGTTTACTGCGAGTTGAATCTTAATCCCACATTCAATTAACTTTCGATTGTTTACTCTACGAAAGTTACTCGATAAATGTTGGCTGACGTTCAAAATACTCGCAGACATTCAATGTGAAACATTGTTTTCACACGAAAAATATATTTTTAAAATTTCAAATTTGCCAATCCATAAAATCTATAATCTAACAAAAATGAGAAGTTAAAAACGTCTTTGTGATTGATTTTTCTAGGTTTTATATTTATAAACTAAAAAATTCAAAAAACTCTTATTTCACAATTTCTCGCTTGCTTCAGTCATTGAACTTAGAAGTTCAATTCAGAGAAAATGCTGACGAATTTTGTCAATAGCAAACTAAAATTGCACAACTCAAAAATAAATAAAGAAATTAAGAATAAATTGCATTAGAAAATTCATTTTTGAATAAAAATATAAGAAAATTAAGTTAGAGTAGCTGATGATTAACGATCGAGGTTTGATAAGCATAAATGAATCGATTAAAAAATAATCGGTCGAAGTAAAGGAGCTCAGAATTGTTCGAAAGACAGCTCATCGAATCGATGCATTTAGTTATTTGAATCTCATTTAGAATTTGAAAGTTCTATGTCGGAACCTAGCCCTTATTGAGATATAGCTCAAAGTTCTTAAATTTCTTAAGCGTCATTTTTGATTTCTTCTTGCTGTAAATTTGTATTAAAAATGAGAATGACTAAATCTGAACAATTTATTTTATTATTTATAAATTAAATAATTTAATTTAAAAATATAGCTATCATGAAAAAAGTTTGAAGAGAAATTTTGAATATTTTAAGTTTTTAGCTAGATAATCATTTAATTTAAGCATTGATTAATTATCGAAACTTTTGTAATAAAATTTGTCGAATTACTTGTTTTACAGCGAATTGTTTAGAAATAAATCACATACGGTTTTGGTTTGTTACCCATCAATCTTTCAATAAAACTCTTGAATAGTCAAATTCTGTTAAACGCTCTTTTAAAATTTAAATTTAAATTTTAAGAGCAATAATTCATTTTCTGTCAACGAGCAAGCAATTATTTAACTTTTTAGCTAAAAAACAAATAAAAAAACAGAAGTTTATTTAGAAATTTAAATATCATATCAAAAATTTAATTCCTTAGAATAAAGTTGAAGACTAAACGGATCAAAAATTAGAAACCGTAACAGAACTGATAGAATATAA
>NCKU01005418.1:0-10159 GCA_003675995.1 Dinothrombium tinctorium
ATCACATTTCGGTATTGTTCTGTGTGGCATTCAATGTTTGAATATTTTTTGTTACACTCGACTTCAATTTCAGTATATTTCTGTGTATCAAATAAAATCGGTCTATCATTGCTTGTGTTCATTTCAAAAATATCAAGAGGATGAGAAAAATTAAATCTTTCGACTAATTCTCTTTTGCACATTCGAATACAAGATTCTCTTGTCTTGCCGTATATTTTAAAGTAGTCCGTGCAATTTGTTGAGAATGGTGCGGATAGTAAATCGAGTGTGTATTTAGTATGAACTAATTTCATTTTTGTATTTAAATCGACGGGGAGTTCAAAACTACCGCCTGTTGATAGATCACGCGGATCATGAATAATTAATTTATAGACTCCACGTGAATAAGGATAAAGATTGTTCTTATATTGCTTGTACTGAAATTGCATTAGTTTGAAATCATTGTGCTCTGTTTTAAATTTAAACCTAGAGATCTTTTCTTAAAAATAGTGTCGAAAATTTCTGAAAAGCACTAATAAATGGGTAGATCTTACTCAATTCTGTACAATTTTGAACATTATTCTCGCCAACATAAAATAATTTGCAGTCAAATATCATTTCATCTTTTTGCAATAGAGATGCAATTATTTTATGACTTGATTTTTTATATAACATGTTCAATGCTGTTTCATTAATTCTTTGCTCTTTGAATAACAAAATGCAGTGCTGCATTTTCAAACTTACCTGAAAACACTTGAATGAACTCTAAAAGATCGTTCTTTTTAGGATTAACTTGTTATATTTAAAAAGGCATCTCAAAATGTTAAAATCGGCGTTTTGTAATAGCGACGAAAAGCGATTGCAAAATGTTAATTTTTACCTTTTGAGACGTCGTTTTGAAAATAACAAAGTGACGAAACTTTAAAATTAGTCTTTAGAAACATTAAAACTATAAACATTTTATAACGTTTTTTATTTTTAAGAGTGTGTACGCACGATGTTCATTCATTCATTCATTCGTTCGCTGCTCGAACAGATCGTTTAAAAGAAGTAAATGTTTTCACTTCTCTTTTGAATTAAACATGCACTTATTTTCGTCACAATAATTGCTGTCAACCAAATCGGCGATCGCTTGCTCACACTTGAGCCGAGCACTGAAACACTGATCCTTGTATTTAGTTAACAGTTTACAAAAGTAAACATCAACATCACGAGTCACGTAATATGCAAAAATTATTCAATTACTTTGATTGCATCATCATCTGCTTTATCGAGTGACAAAAATTGCAAATATTTAAGTCGATTGATGTAAACAATGAAAATAACTTGCCTCAAATATTATTTATTTTGATTAATCGAAAAATTTTAAACTGAATTATCACTTTGACCTTGCTTGATAATCGTGTAACGGTGCCTTTTTTAATAAATAATGGCCAAATGAAAAAATAGGGTCGAAGTTCATCAAAAATTTTTTCTCTATTTATATGAATATTTAAATCAAAAAGAGAAGATATTCAAGATTTAAAGTGATCACGAGAATTTTGCTTAAGAATGAATTTTGTTGTTTGCAAATTAATATCATAAGATTTAAGTACATGCGGATAAGTTGAAAAGCTTATCACTCTGTTATACACTTTATAAAAATAACCTTCCATTCAAAAGTGAAAAAATTGCATGAATAAGGACCACGACCATGAAAATTTCCATCAATTAAAAGAATAAAAAATTGTTTTTCTCAAAATTATTGCTCAATATTTTGCTTTGAAGTCATAATGTGGGGTGTAAATGTTTACCATAATTTTCAAAGTTATATCTATACCTAACCAATCGTTTATTAAGTAAACAGGCAAAAAACTTTTCAAACAGACTTTTTCAAATAGACTATAAATCCGAAGCGAAATATTTTTGGGCAATGAGTTGTAAAATTTGTAAAAATTGCTTTAATACAGAATAATTCTATTCAATTTCTATTAGATTTTCCTCTTTAACAAACGATTAAATTTTATATTTAGCAAAAATGGACTGGCATACTTGATACAAAGAACTGATGCCTTACTTTGTACCGGAGATGATTCATCCTGATTGGAAAGAAATCGAGAGTAGCTGTTTCGATTTCTTTACTCGTCATAAGTTCTTCGAAGGTGATGGAGGCGAAAAACGAAAACAAAAATATGAAGAACATAGATTGACCATGTGGTGCGTTCTTGCTTATCCAACTGGAATCAAAGAAAGAGTTATCGATATGAACGAATTTTTTGTTTGGTTATTTTATTACGATGATCTTTTGGAAAAACTCGAGAAAAAAGAACACCAAAAATATCTGGACTGGGTTTTCAAAATTGCTTCTGAAAATAAAATCGTCAGCACAGATGATGGCTCTCCTCCATTAATCGCGATGTGGAGCGATATCTGGCAACGTATATCTAAAAAATCGCCTTTGTTCTTCAAAGAACACTTTTTGGCTTGTTATAAAGAATATTTAGAGTTCACTGTTTACCATTCGGTTTTTCGAAAACAAGACAAGTTGCCTACATTCGCAGAATACGATGTTATTCGAAAAATGGGTAGTGCATCAATTCTTGTTTGTTACACACTTGAATACGTAACAAATGAATTCGTACTGTTTGAATTAAAAGCTCTTGGAATATTTATACGAGTCCAAAATGAAGTGGACATGATAATATATTTATTAAACGAGATAATCAGCTTCAAAAAAGACGTCAAGAAAAAATGTCTGAATTTGGTTATTGCAATGAGAGAAGAAAGCAATATTGAAGATGAAAAAAAGTTGTTTGAGAAAGCGGCCGCTTGTCTTCGAGACCACATTGCAGCGTTTCGGTTGTTAAAAAGCCATATTACGAATCAGAAAGAAGTAAATCCCACTCTCGTTGATTATCTCAATAACAAAGAGATATTTCTTGATGGTAACTATCACTGGCCTTTCCACACTGGTCGTTATAATTATTGAAAATTTGATTCAATTGTTGCCTAATTTTAATTATGTAGATTTTTAAAATGCTTGGAATAAATGTTGCTAATCGGAATTTTTCATAAAACTACAAAAAATCTATAGACTTTGATATAGAATCGCGATTCAATATAGAATATAGATTCATAAAAGTATGAAGTGCAAAAAAATTAAATAACGAACCTTTTTTGTTTCAGCGTCATTCATTTCGATGTTAATTTTTTGATAAGAGTTTTACTTTGAATTCTTTTGAACAATCATTTCATTAAAAAATAAATGTCTACAGGTGGTCACTAAAGTTTTCTTCACCGGCTATCGTCGAGAATTAAACTCAAATGATTAATAGAGGCAGTGAAAAGGAAGAAGCGAAATATGTGTTTGAAAAATTGCTAAAGTGAGCATTTTTCTCAATCACAGTTACAATCTCTTCGTTTCAGAAACTGGAATGATGAATTTTTAAAAGCGAACGAAAAAAGCAGCAAACAGTGAGTAATACGAACTGTTTTACGAACATATAAAATCGAATGCTTGTGTTTAATATTAATGAATTTATGCGCCGTAAGTTTTCATTCGAATTTCTCGTCACAGTTTCTCTTTAAAAATGTTTATCTCAGGAAAAGATTTCAATGTCACAATCGTTATTGATAGAAATTAATGTCGCTATTTCTCTGTTGATCGCTCTCAAAATTCTGTGACTCGAGAAGAAGCTTAAATATCTGGCATCAATTTGTGTATTTCGCTTGTTGAATATTTAGAAAAGAATTAAATCACATAACCAGATAATGTTTAATATTGTATCAAGAGTGACATAATATCTACTCATAAAGCTTACATATATGCAAATTCGAGAATAGAAAATGTGCTTACTATGTTAACAGAAACCAAAAGGAGAGAAATTTAAATTAATTTTACTTCTAAATTATCTTGTTTTCGTATTCGAGATGAGGGTTCGTATGAATGCAATAAATAAATTTTTCTTTCAATTAATCATTTAATTTTACTTTAACCGTCTCACTATAAAGTGATTATACAATTTTATAGTGAACATCGAAAATTGGAGATTAAAAATAGAATATTGGTATGTTGATAGATAAATTTTAAAAAATTTGCAAACTTATCCTAAGCTTTTTTTCACATAAGTGATCATATTTTAAAATGTTAATGACAAAAAATTTTCACATATTAACTCTATGATGGTCTTATATCATCGCATTGTCTCTTAAGGAATCGTGTGATTTCTTTTCTTCACTTAGAGCAATAAAAAAGACTAAGAGCAAAATATAATAATTGTAAAAATTATAACTCTCAGTAGTATAATGAATTTAATTGCATTCTATTGCTTTCAAATCATAACTTTTACGAAACTATAGTAGAACCTCGTTTTTATGAACCACTTTTTGCATTGAAAATTGCTCATTAAAATGAGGACTTCATAAAAATGAGGTATTACCAATATTAGAAAGTATAAAAATTTCGTTCATAAAAACGAGGGGTTCATGAAAAGGAGAGTTCATAAAAATGAGCTTTGACTGTAGTAAAATATACGATTTTTCAACGATGAATTTTTCCGATGTAACTTTCATAAAAACAACACAAAATCATACTTCGTGTCTCCTACAGATACAATAAAAAATCAAAGTTTTACCGCTTACAAGAAATAGTCTCTTTGCCGTGAGACTCAAATTTTTTAAACTTTGCATCTGCCTGATTCAGTATACATTGTATACACACAATAGTTTTGTGATATTCATTTTTGCATTGGCGAAAAGGTATCGAAAAATTGTTTGAAAAGATAAGATACTAAACTTAAATAAAAATTTTTAACAGTGAAAGTATAGAGATAAGCACAGTGGCCGAGTTATGTCGCGCGTGGATCTCTAATCGCTGTATGAGAAACCGAGCCCGAAGGGCGAGGGTTAGAATCTAGGATTCATCAAAAAGAAGGAAAAATTTTTGCACTATTGAAAGTCAGAAATTTAAAATACTCGCAAAAATTTTACTTTCTTGCTTGGATTCGAACCCACGCCGCTGAAATACGCTTGCTCTACGCTCGAAACACTCAGCCATTGTGGTTATCTTTACTTTGAATGTTTAAATTTTATATTTAAATTTAACATTTTAAACTTTATAATTAAAAACGCAGCTCATAATCTTCATATAATTCTATTTGAATTATCAATATTTGCCATTAATCATGACATGGTGGAAATTTTATGATTTTGGCGATTTTGTATTACATTGTCAAATTTGTTGATTTATAATGATAAAATTTTAAAGAAAAAACATTTATTATATCATATATCGATACAAATTAGCGCATTTTAAAAAATAAAAATTTTGGTGCAATGGCCCATGCAAAAATAATTTTGGTGCAAAAGTCCATAGCGCTAATGGGCTTTTGTTATTATTTCAAAACTTTATTATTTTAAAATAGAAAGATAATTAATTTGAACGACTTCAATACACGAAATTTTTCAATATTCAAATTAATAAAATTACAAATTAGTATCTGCTTATTAAGTCGATGAAGATATTGATCGACGAAATGTTATTTGTAAATTGTTGTTGCGGAAAAGCAAAACTCGCGCTGTTTATTGTAATTGTTTGCTGAGTTCGCAATAAAATAGATTTTTGCTTATTGAAATTACGAAGGCTTTTGAATTTTTTTCCACTTCGCTCATTCCAACGCTATCGATCCGCTTTTTAGAGAACACAACTTTGAAAGTGAAAAAATTTGCGAAGTTTAAAAGAAGAATGCGAGCGAAAGAACTCAGCGAAGCGAAGATCCTTGCAAATGAAGGCGTGGCTTTTGGATGCGAAGAGATGCTGCGAAGAGGCGATGAGTTTAGAACAGTTCTCGAAACGAAGCCAAAGTGAAACGAACGCTGTTACATTGCGATGCCCGGAGTGAGAGACACTTTGCAATGCAGTTTCACTGCGTGCAGAGTTGGCTTTCGAAAGGTAAGCCGTCCATATTTGTGGTCACAAAACTAGCGCTTCTTCGTTTCGCAGTGCTGGCAATGGGTGCAATGCCATAAACCGATTGTCTTCGTCATACAAGAACAATACAATGTTCTGTGTCTTGGCTTGAGTGGTGCGGGTAAAAGCACTCTCTTGGCACAATTGGTCGACGAACCGTTGACCGAAACCGAACCAACCACCGGCTTTAATATGAAAACGTTGCCGGTGAAAAATGTTGTGATCAGCATAAAAGAATTGGGAGGCTCGCGCAAAGTGCAACCATTTTGGGATCACTATTTCGAAAATAAAAACGCGATCGTGTTTGTTGTCGATGCTTCCAGCAATGAGCAAGAATTGATTTCCGCTCGCGATGTTCTGAAAACCGTTTTTACAGACGCGAGACTCAAAGGCAAGCCTTGCTTGATTATTGGAACGCATTCAGATTTGGATTGCGCCAAGAAAGTTGAAGAACTCGAAACTGTTTTTCAGCCAATTATGCAGTCGAGAAAATGGAGAGTTTACTGCTGTTCGGCTCTCGAGAGAATTCAAGTGACGGGTGCACTGGAGGCACTCATTGATTTAATGCTAATTAATAACAATTGAGCGAAACTTTAGAATAAAACAAATTGTATTTATAGTGTTTTATAAAATTTGAGTAGCAACTGGCGTTCTCGACTCGCTCAACTGACCGTGTTGACTGCCACCGACCGCGTGCACGACGAAAAATTGTGGCTCCACTCGACTTTTGCTTTGGATGTGCTCGATTACTTTATCAACTTTGTCGCTCTGAACCAAAGAAATGGTGCAACCGCCAAAACCACCACCGGTCATTCGAGAGCCATAAACTTCGCTGCATTCGAGCGCAGCTTCGACCAATTCATCGATTTCGACGCACGAAACTTTGTAATCGTCTCTCAAAGAACAGTGACTTTGAGTCATTAAAGTACCGAATATTTTGTATTCTTGCTTTTTTAACGCGTCGACCGCGTTCTGCGTTCGCCAAATTTCGGTTATTACGTATCGCGCGAATTGGTACATTTCTGGTGTCAAAACATTAACACTTGTTTCGAGTTCGCGAATAGACACATCGCGTAGACTTCTCTTGCCGAGCATACTAGCGACTTGTTCACAAGCTTTTCGCCGATTGCTGTATTCGCTTTCTGCAAGCGAGTGGCGAACGTTTGAATTGCAAACGAGAAACGCTATGTTAGAGTCAGAAATAGGAATAAATTCAGTTTCTAGCGTTCGACAGTCGATCAATAAAGCGTGATCTTCTTTACCCATAAAAGAGATCAATTGGTCCATAATACCACAAGGCACATCAGCGTACTCTTGTTCCGCTTTTTGACACAATTCTGCTTTCTCCTTTAAACTGTAAGCAATGCCTCAAAGGTTAGGTTTGATTTTTCAGATCGAATGCAAACCTAATCGTTAAGTTAGCGTCGGTGAGGCGTTCGAGAAAGGTAAAAAACGAAACTTCCAAAGCGGCTGAACTCGAAAGGCCACAACCGAGCGGTATCGATGAGGTGATAACCGCGTTGAAACCAGAAACGGGCGCTAATCAATCAAATATTACAGATACTGCAGCAGTGAAATTTTGTACCTGGAAATTTGGCAATCACACCCTTCAGATAATTAGCCCATCGAGGAGTGTCAGGGCGCAAGTCATTCAAATTGAATTGCACTTCTCTTGTCTCGGTAATGGCCGAAGACATTGTGAGCACAGAGCAAGTTTCGGTATCATTCTTTGAGCCCACCACAACAGTGTAAAGCGGAATGGCCTGAAAAAATGAAATGTTGTTGAAATGAGTTAAAAAGAGATTGAACAAAACAAAGAACAGCACTGACCATCGGTAAAACAAAGCCATCGTTGTAATCGACGTGTTCACCGATCAAATTTATGCGTCCGCTGGCGACGGCAAATACTTGCGGCTGTTTACCAAAGTGCTGTTCGTACGCATTGCACGCGTTCGCAATTAGTTTCTCTTTTGAATCAATAGACACACTCATCGCACTGATCGCACGAGTGTTGCGAACGCCGCAAATATGCGATGTGCCATTCGGTCGACACTCGTCACTCTCACACTCGCAATTTTCCAACAATCAGCGAACGCGCGACGCACGATTCGTTCATCGTTTCGCGTTTCTTTTGATTGCGAGTTCGCAGTCAAACACACCGCGTTTACACTATCCTTGATTAGCGTCCAAATTCGCTTTCACCCGAAAATTGATATGTGAAAAAAGTAAAATTATTTGTGTGCATTTACCGACGAATAAGGCAAACTTGTTTTCATCAATAACCTTTTACCACTTTCTTCAATCGTTTTTTGTTCAGAAAGTAAAACGGCAAACATTTTTCATCATTTTGCATGAATTTTGCATAGATAAACAGAATAAGAAATTATTGACAATGACAGCGTGTTTTGTGATTATTTTCATTAAATTTACTGATTCGTATGAATGAGATAACAAAACATTCTCTCATTGAATTTATAAATTGTATTTGAAACCTTTGTCAAGCATTTGGAAATTGAAAACAATAAAATTCAATAGTCACTAACAAAAGTGATAAAAAATGTATGAGAAGCATTCGTAGAATTCGATAAAAGTTGGAATAATAATTGTGTAAATGTTAATTGTATGCTTGTGATCGAAAATTCTATGTAATATACATGCTTCAGCATACATTGAGTGTTTGCTTTCAAAGCATTAGAAGAGTAATTAAAAATTTGATGAAGCGGCTGATTTTTGAGCTCAAGCTTCGAACTGATTTTCACACAATATGAAAGATAAAGTGTCCATTTACTCTCCGATTTTTCTAACAAACTTAAATCCAACTTAGACGCTTTGAACGATTATCATGAATATATATGACAATTTAAAATTATAAACTAACAAATAACATGTTAAAAATAATTTTGAAAATTTTGCAATGTTTTTTTTCAAGCGAAAAATGATCAAGTGAACTTCGATTAAAAAGCGAGGCTATCGAACTGCAACTTATCGATTTTGATAATATTTTTAATTCGCAAAAAATAAAGTCAATCACAGAATGTTTTGCGATTAAATTTGCTGATTTTGAATGGATAAGAGAGCAAATTCTGTCATTGATTGTACCTGAAAAATAAAATAATTTGATGAAAAATTTTTTACTCAATTGTATCTGAGATGGACACATTTTTGGCGATAAAAAAAAGATAAATTCAAAAAAGTTTTAAAATAAATTAAAAGATAAAATTATGTAATAATAATTATTAAATATTACTTATCCAAACACAAATTTAAATTTTCATTCAATTTGCACACTACTTGCTTGCCATATCTTCGCCGACACCTTGTTTAATTTCTTCTTTTTGATCTGTTTGACCAAAAGCCCAATTCAAACGCGAAGGAAGTTCAGTTATTATTATTTCTTTAATCGCATCGATTTCAGTTTTGTAAATATTCATTTCGAGCAATAAATTTGCTCTGATTTCATCAATGAATTTGGCCAATTTTTCGTGACTCTTACGAAGTTCGATCAATCTGAAGTTTGTTTGTTCGAGCTCATCGCTCGAATTTTTGCTCTCAAATTCACGCTTCAAAAGCGTGTAATCTTCATTAATGAGCATTTGAAGAGCTGATGCCTTTTTCATCATTTCTTCTGTCTTCGCTTGATTAAAAAGACAATTGTTACATTTTCGTTTTATTTCTTCAATTGTTCGCGATAAGAAGTTTACTTGATTTTGAATTCTTTTCTGCTGCTTATCGATGCTGACCACGAATCCGGCGATGGCTTGTTGCTTTTGCAGAATAAACGTCTGTCTTTTCAATTGTTCTTCTCCAACTTCGAGTAATCGCTTTTGATTTCTTTCTAGAAAATCCAACGCATTGAGCAACTCTTTCGGCGTTCTTTGAGTAGTTTTGCCTTCGATGTGTGAAGGTTCTTGAGACATATTTTGTTCAAAACAATTTACGTTAAATGATTTTTGAATATTCGCTGCTAAATCAATTCTTCTTTAAATTCAAGAATTTCAAGAATTAGAAAATTCACTCGTGGACAATTCGCGCAAGTTTCAATTGTTGCTCTCAACGAAAAGAATCTGTTGTGTGATTATCTTGAAAATGAGTGTGCGCGTATAAAGATGTTACCTAGTTTGTTTTGTCGAACTCAAAAAGTAACTAAAATCATCGTTCAATGTTGCCCACTGCGGTCCCTCTATATCGCGCTAGTGGTGTTCAAAGATTTTTCTTATACATTGAGTCTATGGG
>NCKU01005419.1:0-10157 GCA_003675995.1 Dinothrombium tinctorium
TTAGGACGATTTTTCTAACAATCAACTTGTGCAAAACTGCTAACATTATTTGCTCATTCACTTGTGTATCTCAACACTTAATTCATTTTTTATTGACTCAAGAGAAGTGAAGCTTTGAAAAGCGCTTTTCTTACTCTCTAAAAGATTCGAATCGTGAAAACGAATAATAAATATTTTGGATGTTTTGCTTCAAGCGTGCATTTTTAAATTGAATGAGTGGTCTGAGGAAAAATCGTTTTATCTAGCAAAAAGAAAATTCATTTTGAATTCAGCTTTGATGGCAGAAAATAAAAAAGCTTTTTTCGCAATTCTTTAAAAATATTGCAAAGAAGAAGCAAACTCCAATTTCATTAATTTTAGAAATCATTTGTCGTGAAATATTAGTTAATCTTAACTAAAAGCAGCAATTGTGAAGCGAAATGCAAATACAATTGTTCTTAATTTTGTAAATGAGTTTGTTTTGTTCTTATCAATTTATAATTAATTCTTCGATTGGCAAAGTTCTCAAGTTCTGTAATTCAAGTGGAATTATGCTTTTGAATCAACGATTTCTTTTTAATTTTAAAACAATTTGTTTTCCAGCGCATTGCAGTTTATGTATCACTAACACTGTGTAATAGAGGTGGAAACGGGATGAAAATGTAAATCCCGAACACGCCCGCAACCCGTAAGCTAAAGGGCTGTTCCTTTCCGTCCCGTCCCGTAAATCCCGTACCCGTCAAAACCATTACCCCGTTAACCCTTCCCACGAGTTTAACCCGTGATTCATAGAACTTTTTTAACCATAATAACCAGCATAAGTACAATTAAATAGAGCTTTGCAAACCATTACCACAAATTTCGTTCGCATCTCAATAATTGAATACTTTTATGCAAAAAGGGGACATCGGCTTTCTTTAAATAACTCGAGATTTCTTAAATTAAATGATTTTAAATTATGTTATTGTGAACAATAAGTTTCGTCTAAATTGAGGATAACACATCATGAAACAAATATTAATCAAAATAAAAGCTCAAAATTTATTTAACGAAAGCCTATATCCCCTTTTTGCATAAAAGTATTCAATTGTTAGAATGTGCACCTTGAAATGGCAGCAGAATTTTCTCTTTGGTAATATTTTCGAAATTTGTGTAGCGACAAGAGTCTGAATCACCAGAAAAGAAATTAAATGATTTATCAAATAAGTGGAGAATCAAAATTAATTAGATTCAACTGCAGATTCGATTTAAATTGCATTAAATTTGAAGTGTTTTCAAAGATGCAATGTGTGAATAGAGAAACGGAATCGAATATCAAAAGATTATCAAAAGTAGAATGCGATTGTCAAGTCCAATATAAACATTAAGAATCAGTAAAATTCGCACACACGGTTTTCTCAAAATTGCTTAAATTTAAATGATACGGGCAGTTAAGTAAATAAATGTTAAATGTTAAATAAATTATAAAATTTTTAAAAAGGTCCATCCCATTACTAACTAATTTCCCTCATTCTTTACCGTTTTTACTTTATTTTTTAAAGCTGCGGTTCTAATTTCAATTATGCTGGTCTGGAAATAAGAGAGTTTTGCTCTTGATTTGATCAAATTATCGATCAAATTTTGTTCATTCGCATATGATAATTTTTAATATAATTTCTATTTTAGATAAATTAGTACCGTTTACATTATTTCTATTCGCTTTCACTCTGTTCCACTCTATACCTCTCCATACTACCGTTCTTACAATTCCATACGGTTACCATTTATGGTAATATCAAACTGCTATTTTTATTATCGTTTCCGTAACATTCACACCACTAATATGAATCGTACGAATGCAAAATTTCGGGAAACTTTTCATTAAAGATATATAAATATGAGCACACAACATGGTGCTTTTCATTTCTCTGGGCTAAGAACCCTTGTCCTACCGGTATTTTATCCGAAATTATTAACTTAAAGGTAGTTACGGGTCAAACGGCTTATTACGGATTTTACTGGTCGTACGAGTTTACGGGAAAAACGAATTAAGGTATTGATCCCAAAATCCTCTTTCCCGTACGGAATGGGCGGGTTTGGGACGGGGTGATTTTTCCTGTCTCGTTTCCACCTCTATTGAATAAGACTATGATTATTAAAACTGAATTTGCACTAACAAGTGAAAGTTTTGAAGTGCAACTCATCGATTTCGATCAAATTTAATATACAAAAATTAATGAAAAAAGTAATTTGTTAAAAAATTTTTCCCATTCTTACAGGAAACCGAGATATTTTTGGTCAAAAATAAGAAACAAAGTACTAATAAATATAAAATTAAAACTCTCATGATACTGACTGAATCTCAAATTCATATTGAAAGTAATAGTTCAATTTGTATAGGCATCTAGCTTCTATGAATTAAGTAGTTCGAATCTAAGATTTTTGCAGTTTCATTGTAGGTTTTATTTTTTGCTTTCAAATTGTTCGGCTACATTTCTCTTTCTCTTTGCAAATCGATTTTCTAACCTTGCCTTTTGACCAAACCGAATTTTCCCATACTCAAATACCAAACCAAGATCAAATCAGATGATGGGTTCGAAAGCGATAAGAATTAGAATAGGGTCATGCGACAATGCAACTTGCTCTTTATTATTGCACTGGTGATAGCGTTGAGAAAAGCCGGAATAATCCGGTTTTAATTCAAAGGTTTAACCATTTCACCATTTTTAATTAAAATTTATGTCCAAGAGAAAAGATGCTTAAACTCTTAGCGAACATTGACAAGCTATTTCTCTTGCTCATTGACGCCACTGTACAGTTGCATATAAAAGCATTTTGAAAATAGGTTTTGTCGTAAATGGACCATAAAAGAAATAAAAATCGCAATGAAGTTTGGTAAATACAAAAGCATCAAGAATGCGATAGAAGTTTTTCATTTTTGTTAGTGCTGAGAAACCATTTTTAGTTCCAAGCAAAGCAAAAAACTTAAAATACCTCTCAAATAAACAGAATTGATCATTTTATTTTATTTTATTTATTTTGTGACGCTCGGTTTTGATGCCGTGTGCAGCTTTGATGCCGTAATTGAATATAAAATTTCTTTCTAACATTTGTTTACTATTCTTCCTGCATTTCAAAGAGACACAAAACAAAGCAAAGAAGATCCAAAATTTAAGTAAAATATGTTAAGTAGTAGGAATAATTTTTATTGATTACTAAAAGTAAACTAAGTACTTAGTAATTAGATAATTCTATATTTTTTAGACCAAAGACAAGTATGGAGCACAAGCTTTAAGAACTAAAATTATTTTCTGCGAATGTTATAAGTGTTAAGAACAATGGATTGAATTAGAACTTTTCATTAAAATTGAAAAATTGATATTTTTATGCTAAGTAAATTCTGGCTAGATGATACTAATACCTGTCAAAACTGGACCTGCACAAAGTATAATTATTTATTTGCAAGCGCTTTAGGTAATAAAATTTGAAAATTTTTACAAAGATTAATAGGATCATGTCTTTTTCATTCAAAAAATGTTCATTTTTAAGCTAAATGAAAAGTTATTTAGCTTTGAATAAGAAGTACATCACCATGATTTTGTGCAAAATTCCCATTTTAGGATTTAAAAATTCAATACTCTCGTATTTATTAATTTTAAAATTATTTTATTTGTCATTTTGAAATCTTATTATATGCTGAATATTTTATATATTGTAATTTATGAAAATTTCCTAAGACTTTTCTGTTATATATTTTTAACAAATACCTTAAAATTTCAATATATTCGACATTTCTACTTCCCCACGTGCGAATTTCGAATAGACTTTTTCATATCTGAAAAATTCAAAGGCTACAATACTTAAAAATTAATATAATTATGAATTATTTAAAACTCAATTTAAAATAAATAATTTAGCTTTATCTTTTATATTGTATTAAAAAATTGACTCAAAATTCCAACTAACTTCAATCAATGAAAATTCCTAATTAATAAAAAGGATGATGAAACAATTAAAATAGTTTAATCAACTATTTTCATTCTTATGAATATTATCGAAATTGAATTTTGATTTAAGTTTTTTGCAAAAATTAATTTTTGAAAAGAGGCGTTAACATTGATTTTTCATAGATAAAAATATTTCAATCTTCAAAAGGTCCTTTAAAGTGTCAAGACACATCTTTTCTATTTTATATAAAATGACTTAATGATACTTAAAAATTAAAAAATAATTGCTAAGATAGCTCATATTTAGAAGAAATCATAATTGAATTAACAAATATCAACGGACAAAATCATTATTAACCTTATTTTAAAAAATTTAATTTTTTACATGAAGAAACCAGTAGTTTTGTTTAAAAATATAATAAATTAGTTATTAGTTTATGTAAATAATATATTTAAGCTTTTTTGATTGCACCGTTAACGAAAAATATCGATGATTAAAGATTTGTGCAAGCCCAATTTGGACAGATCTTATTTGTGATTCAGAAATTGTTAAAAATTTTCAAATTTTTAGAAAAGATCGAGTCGGTCAGGGGATTGGAGCGTGTATCGGAATAAAAAAAAAAGAAGAAATTCGTGCTAGAAAATTGAATATTTTCTATGAAGATAGCATCAAAGCAATTGCAGTAGAAATTTTCAATCATGTTTTAACGTTTGTGTACACTCATGTCCAGAAAAATCTTTCAATTATTTGCTTTGCGGCAAAGTATGTTAAGTAAAATGAAAGATTTTATTTAACACGAGTGTACATTATTCCTGACAGTAGAAATAGTTTTAATTAATCGTTTTGATCTCTATAAACAAAGTAAACACATTTTCTATGCTTGAATTTACATATTTTTATTCTTAAGCGAAGAGATTAATTCCCTTTTGTTACAATATTAAAGATTATCCTTTTACGCGATTTAATTCTTTCTTAAATAATCACTAATTTTTGTTTTTTAAATTTTATTAATAAAAATCACACAAAATTATGACGAATCAGGAGTTAGCGTAACAATAATTCAGGTTCTATTGGTGAATATCGGTTTTATGGTTAAAATCGTGACTTTTACAAAATACACAAATAAAGAAATTAATAAGTTTGATAAAATACTGAGAAAGCAATGAGGATACTTTTGCAGATGTTGGTGATAATGGTAATGTAAACGGTAATGTGTGGCTTGTGACGCTGTCATGCTTAACTCGTTGAGAGCAAAGCGACGATTAAAATTGCGAACATGCAATTTTTCGGCGAAAGGCGCTCTATCTGCATTGAGCACAGTGTTGTTCTGCACAATAATTGCTATCTCATTGGCGATAGCCGAGTTGCTCATGCTTTGCTGCTGTTAGAAGCAGCGAAGTACGAATATTTACGAGTGTAACTCTTCGTACTATGATTATTATTGATATGAATTATGCTATGGCTAAAGTGCATGCAACAAAATTTTGCATTCATTTTCACATTTTTTGAGCACCAATCACGCATAAAATTTGGACACTTTTCAGCAACAAATTTCACGTCCCTAATGATCACTCTGCTTGTTTGAGTTTTTAATAAAAGTTAACGATATTTGAAGTGTTAAAATCTACAGACTTTAATCATGAAAAATACAAACTTTATTATAGAAAATCAAATTTTTAGCAAAAAAGTGGTTTGCTCGGAAATGAAGTAAACACAGCTTCATTAGTATTAATTTACTTTCTCTTCAATTTAAAATTGGTTTTACAATGTATTTTAGCTTAAGATAACAGATTAAAATGCATGAAGTGTACATTGTGACGCTAGGCCTCTTCGTCACAATACTTCGGTTCGATTGAATGCGCAACTGGACACTTTTAGAAACATTTTATTAACAAAATGATCACAAACACAATGAATTTATTTTGCACAATGAAATGAATTAGACGAATGCCGACTGACTGGCGACTGAGAGAGAAATAAGCGCGTGGCGCGTGGTTAAAGAAGAGTGCTGCGAGTAGTAGAAAACTCGCTTCATATTATTGTTGAGCACAAGCTCAACTATGTGAGTATCAGCGTCTTTATACATATCGAAGCTTTCAAAGGTTGAAATCTCGTTGAATTGCAATCGCGATAACCACTTGCAATAGTTGATTAGCAGACGTGGTCTGAGTTTGTGGAAATGTTGATGTATTAGAATAGATTAGAATAGGCACGTCATTAATGAATTTTAATATAAATTTGCTAATGTTCATTGAACCAACAGAAGTGATTCTAAAGAAAAATTAATTTTCGAAAAACTGAAAGTTACAGCAAAAATAAATATTTTTGTGGTATTAGAATCACAGTTGAATAAAGTTAAACTTTAAGCGAAAAGCATTGTAAAATTAAGTCTGTTAGTGGTTCCTCTTTGCTAGAAAGAAAGCAAATGCACTAAAAGTAAAACATTGCATTTTAAATTTCATTTTGTTTTAGCTTTCAAAGAATTGAAATTCTCAATCTGAAAGGTAAATAAGCAGTTATCACCTTTGCATTGATTGTTCAAAAAGTTTTATTAAAAGCTAAAATTTATATTAAATTAGACACTTTTTTGAGCACTGATTAACAAATCTGAAAAAATTTTGAGGCGAAAAATATTTGATAGTCGCCTCTTTCTTAGTTCGGATACCTGATTCTAAATAAATAAATAATAAATTTAGAAAACTGAGCAAAAGTTTTGCTTCTTTACCATCATTTGTTCGTTAAAATGAAATTTAATGAAAAATTTGGCGAATTTTTTTGCTAACAAAAACCAAAAATTAAAATTTAGGAATAAAAAGCAAAAATGACAAACCTGAAAATGGATTTAATTTTTCAATCAATCATTCAATCAAATTATTTATCATGTGATGTGATGTCATATCATATTTGCACCTCGATGAGTATAAAATTATTTTGGAAAAGATAAATTGCATATTTCAAAAGCACAAAAATTTTAAGTTTTGATAACATGAATAACTCGAAAATACGCAATTTTTGACTCAATAACTTTAAATTGACTATTACAATAATTGACTCTGAAAATGAGCGAATCAAAAGTCTTCGAGCAATTCTTCACCCTCATGCTTCATTGTATTTTTAGAACTTCCAATTATGTTTATTTTTCATACAAATATCCAGATTTTAAACCAAAACGATTGCCAACTCATCATTGTAGAGTTTTGTGTTCAAAACAATACTTTCGACAAACTTTATATAGTTAGGTTAGGTTAGGAGACCTTTTTATGAGAATTGGCATATCTAAATCATCTACCTGTGATATAATTCAAAAGGATGAAAAAGCAGACACATTTAGAAAACATGTTGGCAATAGTCAAAAAAATGTGCAAATGATAATTGAAAAGTTGAGTCGTTGTTGAATTCAGCTTTAGAGAATCAAAAGTTACAAAGTGCTCATTAGCCAGGTAATACAAAAATTATTGTAAAAAGAAATATTCAAAACTTCCGAGTGAAATTTAGAAACGACAGAAAACAAATACATTCAATCACAAAGAAATCTTCCCATTGCTGGAGTTTCTGTAAATAGACGAAAAATGGATCGTGTGCTAATTTTCCATAAACATGGTCTTTCAAAATAAGCACAACACCTAAAATTGCTGTAATTTAATAATTTTAATAAAAATACAATAGTTTTAAATATATAGACATACAATAAACCACCTTTTTCTACTAATTTTAATGAAAATTTGTGAAAATATTAGTTAATCAACCCGAAAATGGTAACTTCAACAATTTTCGTTTTTCATTAGAACTTTTGGCATAAATAGTCAGCTTTATTGCGAAACGTTAGAAAATGTTGTAAATAGTCTGTTAAGTCAAAAAAGCCAATCAGAAAGACAGTTAAATTGCGAAAAAATAATTTTTTAATTTTCGAAAAATTATAAAAATTAAAAATTTTAAATTTTTGTTCAAAATTTAATTATTTAAAACGCAATCGATTATTTGTTAGATAAATTTCAGCTTGCTTGATGATTTGAAGTCAAATGCTAATCAAAACGCTCTATTAGATTTTCGAACGTCATTTTGAACATTCCGTCTACCCATAATAATCAACTGCTTGGAACGCTTTAACAAGTTGTTGTATTTTAAGGGCGATAATTTTGATATCATTAAAAGTGTTTTGCGCTATTTTTGAAAGACCCCATAGATTATTATATGTGAACATTGTTCATTTTTAATTTTTTTTGTGTTGAGGTTGAATAGAAATTATTCAGTTTTAAAATTTTAAAAATTCATTACTTTTGAAAATAAGCCTATGGGAATGTAATATTTGATAGTTGAGCTATACTCAGTTAGGCCTTTAAAATGATATATAATTTAATAAGAAAATGATCGGACATGTCATGACCTTCCTTTGTTAATTCCTTTGTTAGAGTTATGGATTTTAAATTCTCCCAATTCAAATTATATTTTGCGAAAGTTCTCAGAATCTTGAAGAAGCAAGAAAAAAACTGATTATTAGTTGTTTAATCATATCAGTAAAAAATTTATTATAAAATTTTATTGGTTATAAGTCTCGTGAAATTTTGAAGCAAGTTATTCGTGTGCAAACTATAACATGGCTCTGGTAACAAGTCTATGGCGAAAGATTTTATTTTTGCGATTGCGGGTCTAAATCTTAACCAATTTTCACCCGCTTTGATTAATATGTAAAAACTCATTATGTGCTGGATTTTATTTTTATTTCTTTAATTATTAATGTCAAAAATTCTTAAAAACAATTTTTAGATGCTTTAATACAGAATTATGAGAAATCTTTCATACGATTGCCGTCACAGAAGCAATCACATCTATAGCTTCATCATCCAATAATTATTCGATGAACTTTTTTAAGCGTTTGTAAATCTTATGTTGAAAACTTTGATTTTATTTTTAAATTTGTTGAAGAACTAAAGTAGAAGAAAGATCTAAAAATCTTCGACATCTATTACAAAACAACAAAAATAGAATTGATAATGCCTCAAAGTCGGGTGTTTATTCAATCCCCTGTTCATGCAAAAAAGTTTACGTGGGTGAAACAAAAAGAAGTTTTAAAATAAAACTTAGTGAACACAAAAAAGACGTCAAACAGTTAAAAATAGCTTCTTTCGCAATTGCAAGCCATGTTTTTAACACTGGACATAATACCAATTGGAACGAGGCAAAAATTTTTATCCCTGTAAATTTTTACGAGAGAAAAACCATTAAAAGTATATTTATTCACAAAACTAAAAGGGAAAACATTAATTTAGGTGACGGATATAAATTAGATAACAATCGGATATGTGCATTTCGTGAATCTAAGTAAATTTATATTGTTGCCCTGATGATGGCTTTCTAAAAAGCCGAAACTAGTTGGCATTAAATAAAATTTAATTTTATTACTTTTTCTTAATCTTAAGTCAAAGAAAATAGGTGTGAAGATCCAAATCTTAAAGATATAAAAACTTGTAGAAGATTCTAAAGCTACAAAGAAACTTAAGAAACTTGAATCTAAACTTTCACTTAAACCATACGATTATTTCGATATGCGGTTTTCTCTCTATTCCCGATCTAATCAAGATGTTAGAAAGGATTGAGGTGAAAAATTCCCCAATATGCAATCATAGAAATGGTAAAAGAAAAATTCAATGGGTTTTCAAGAGCGAAATTTGATC
Source organism: Dinothrombium tinctorium (assembly GCA_003675995.1). Lineage (NCBI taxonomy): Eukaryota > Metazoa > Arthropoda > Arachnida > Trombidiformes > Trombidiidae > Dinothrombium > Dinothrombium tinctorium. Next base: position 9,579 of record NCKU01005419.1, read on the forward strand.
AAAGTTTATTTAAAAATCGTGATTTTTTTAAATAATTAATAAAAAGCAAATCTTCGACTTGAATTCTAAAAAATTTTGCTCCTTTGGTATCAGTGAGCGTCGAAAGATCTTTTTCAATGTACTACTATTTCAAAATAAAATGTTTCGATTATCGAAAGTGAGCTTGACTGTAAAGCAACTTTAACGAGACGCTTAATTAATCATGTGCTTTGCAGTTAAACTCATTTGTCGATTATCGAAAACTTATTTTGAATCGGTAGCACAATGCAATACTTTCAAAATTCCGTCATAAACTCACTTACGAAAATATCGAAAAAATTAATATTGTTTATAACAAGTTTCTTTTTTATAAATTTAGTTAAATAACTGCTGATTAAACTCCTGATTTTATTATATTAACTGTAGATTTCCCGACCGATTTTGCAATTTTTAACTACCGAAAAACCACATCTCTAGTTACTTTGCTTAGATCTTTCCGACATATAAAATTTGTCATATTCCTCTTTCAAATTTCTTATTTAGATCTAGAAAAACAATTCATTGAATAAATCGTCATTTTTTATATTTCATTGCACATAA